>JAAAIY010000171.1:52280-69329 GCA_016098105.1 Actinomortierella wolfii
CTCGTTTCCCCCCCCCCCCACTGAACCTTCTTCACTGACTCCTGTCTGGTCCCATCCATCTATCCCTCCATCCCTCCATCCCATTCCACTTCTCCGCATTCATTCCACCTCTCTGCCACCAATGTCGTCGCTCTGGGCTGTGGCCGAATGGGACTATGCCGGGTCTCAAGAAGACGAACTTGTATGTTGTCTGCCATGCTGACGGGCTGCATTGATAGTTGCATGTCTCACCAAATAGCCCTCCATGTTGACACTCATGCTTTATTCTCTCTTCTTAATTTCGTGGTTCTATAGTCCATGAAGCGAGGCGAGATTATTCAGATTTTGGATCGCTCACATGAGGAATGGTAACGTCCTGCACGTAATAATGCACATGGTGCTCTACTTTATGTTCCAGGAACGCCTGCATTGCCCCTACCACTTCATTCTCTTCTGCACATTTCCCATGGACCACGCTGTTTTCACTCTTCCCTACAGTCCTTCGAGCTTCATATAAAAAAAAGAAACAGTACTCGTGTGGGCTGCAGATGGACATGGACATGGTACATGACTTGCCAGCCTATGCAGAAACGACATGCATGGATGTGAACAGCCTGCACTGATCGCGGCCAGTGTGTTCCCTATTTTTTGTGGGCGCACAAAGCACCTGGTCAAGGCTGAGCTGCACGATTTTTTGCATGGTATGGGGGGAGGAAGGGTGTTGTGTGCCACCATCATTCTCCGCCAGCAGTTGCCGATGACGCTCTTGTAAAACCACAGACACGCAGAAACAACAAGCAGAGCTGCATTCTCCCCTCTCTGAATGGCACGGCACCCTAAAGATTTGTTCTTCCTGCTCTTATTTCCATGACGTCTTGCATCATTTTGCAACTCTCTTCCACGTTTTACTCTTCTCTAGTTCCCTACCATAACCATATATCTATTGACTGGAAAGAAGAACCATTGTTCCCTTTGAAGGCTTTTGTCTTTTTTATTTGTTTTATTCCCCATGCCTCGACCTCTGGACATGACGCGTGTGCATCAAGGAATGCCTTGCTTTATCAGAAGGAGAGGAGCAATTGGGCCCTGTTCGCCATCCGCCAGCAGTAGCCTCTATCAGTCCACTGCTGCTAAAGGAGTATGGGTACGGCGACGTGTGTGAGCAGCATCAAAGACTTTAAATCATAATGGATAACGTCAACTGCAGCAAAGCGAAGGATCGACAGCTAGAACACTGTGCTGCGATTGGGCAAGACTCCAAAGACAAAGAGAGAGAGAGAGAAAAAAAAAGCAATGCAGTCATTGTCATCCAGCCCCTCTTCCAAGTCTTAGTTGTCTATCTCCCTTTTTTTATGTGCGTGTGTGTTTTTTACTCGTTGTCTCTCTCTCCTTTGCTGAAATACCACGCACAAAAGGAAAAGAAGTAAAACAGAAAGCTGAGCTCTGAACCAGAAAAAGTAACTCACCCGCTATCCTTTTTTTTCTTGCCAACTGTATTTTCCGATGGCCTCGCATCGATAGGTGGGAAGGTAAGCATTTCTCGTTAATGCAATTCCAACCATAAACACACAGCCTAAATTTCGCGTTCAGGGGGTGTGGAGACATTCTCATCCCCTCACGCACGCACACAAAGATAACAAACACACGCAAAAAAACGACTCGTTTACTAATGCTGTTCAAGTGTTTTTGTTTTCCTCCTTCTATCATCACCACTTCTCACCCTTGCCTGTCCATTTCCCATGGTTCTGCTTCGTTCCTGGTTACTAGGGGACATCAACGGGAATACTGGCGTCTTTCCAGCCAATCGATGTAGGCTTCTGACAGGTAAACTTCGCACGGGTGTACCTGTCAAGATGGGTGCACATGAGAGGGGTCAAAAAAGGGGGATGGCGGGACAGAAGTTGCCAGCAGAAAAAACAGATTTCCACAGAATGCAACAATCCATGCACTCTTTGGAAGGCACTTCTAGTTGCCTGGACATGAAGTCAGCCTTTTTGTTCGTTTGACCTGTTCGAGAGGGCAAGTTTACAGGGAACTTGGTCCAAAGAAACGACGCATGACTACCCAAAACCAAGAATGAAAACCCCCTTCTCTTTTGTTCCTCTCCCTTTCTCTTCTCGTGCTTTTTCCTCCGCCCCCCCCCTTCAAGGCTTGTCAAACTTCACTGGCTTCTTCCAACCTCTTACTCCTCTCCACTCTTTCTTTTCATTTGTTTCCTCTCCTTGCCAGTTTTCTCACCTACATTTTATTTCTTTTTTCATTTCGACACAACTAGAGGAGGAGACGGCTTCCGTATTGAACCACGAGTTGATGAATCCATTTCGCTCACAAAACAACTCGCCTGCCATACCTACCCCAAGTAGTAAGGCACACTCTTCCAACACGACCACAGTACTACAGCAACTCGAGGAGGCAGAGCACATGGAGGACGAGTATCAACAACAACAGCAACAGCTACAACAGCGATCATCCATGGCTCACCACCAGCGTGAGGACTCTGCACAGCAGCATCTCACGTCACCGACACGGGCTGAAAGTACTCGAGACGAAAAATTTCAGCATATGGCACGGCAATCAGAGGAGATTCGGGCACCAACGGCCTCCCGACCGGGATCGATTGTTCCGAATAGCATTGAGTTTGTGGACCAACCAGAAGGCATTCTATCCTTGCCGCCCCATTGGACTGCCGTCATTGTCGAAGGCCAGGGTGAACGCTACTATTACAACGTTGTCACGAACGAGTCGTCTTGGGATCCACCAGAGGACACAGTTTTTGTACAAACAGACGATGGTGAAGAAAAGAAGAAGCAGGAATTGTCGGGACAAAGAAGTTACGGAGAAAACACTGCGGATGCTATTGCATTGGATACACCAACACTGTATCAAGAGACCACGTTTATTGCCACCTCTTCCGACCCTCTCCCAGCAGGATGGAGCAGCGCACAAGGTAACAAAAGGGCAGAAGCCACTCCTATCCCCTCCTTCCTTTTCCGGTATTTGTGAGCTAAGCGATATGTTGGGGGAACGAGAGAACTATTACTCAATTTGAATGATATACGTGGAAAGGACAAACACTCAAGTAAAGTACATACACACGGTTCATGCTAATCAACTTTTCCCACCCTACTTTTTAACTTCGACTTGAAATATTAGATGAAGCTGGCAGAGAGTACTTTTTCAATGAGATTACAGGAGAAACAACCTGGGACCGACCCCCGTCCACAAAACAGGAAGACACCTCAGTTGCGCCTTGGACCACGTCCGTTCCGTTGCACCACCACGTAAACGAGCCGGAGGACTATTCCAACGATGTCTTCACTGATGAGGTATTAACAAGTTTTATGATTTTTGAGAGATGGCGATTGTTTGGATTTCTTTTACCCATTCTGTCTGTCTCTGAGGGTAGGAACGGAGAACACACTTCCGTAGAGAATGGGGTTATGCTTAACTAATACCCTCTATTCAGCGTGCACGGAATAGTTCAAACCATCTGGAGGACAGAGGGGAGGGGAGATACATTTGTTTCGTACTTGAATGCTCACACCAGATTCCTCAAACCCTATCTATTGTATTCCGTCCTCCTCTTTCTTTCAGCGCGAAAGCACAGCTTCTCCTGCTCACAATGCGCCTAAGCGTCAGGCATCTTCGGACGAGAGTATGCTTCAAACCCAGATTCTGAACCTCAGCCTTAGTGATTCTGAACTGTATATGCTGGTAAGACGTTTTGCTTTTTTATGTTTAAAGTGTGGCCTGGTAGGCAGGGATGCACATCCCGATTCTACAAAATAGACTTTTACTTTCCTCTAACAGATAGAACTTTGGCATTTACTCTAATCTTTTTCTTGCTTCCAATATGTACATTTTTAGCAACTGGACCAGCTGCCATACGATCAGATTGAACACCGTGGGCCTCTGCGCGTCAAAACGCAGAAGACATCGACGAATGCGACAATCAGTTCGTGGAAAGATTATTATGTAGTGATATACCTGGGCTACGTACTCTTGTATCGCGATGATAATGGGTCGATCAAGCATGCATATGCAGGATTATCCGGAGGATCAGTAGGAGGAAGCAAAGGGTCTAGCACTGGGTCTGGATCCAATGACTCGCTAGCACCTCTCCAGTTACAGCAAAAGCAAGTTTCAACAGGTAGCAGCACTCGTCGTAGTACAGCTGGAAGCAACAGCAAACATGCCCAGGCAACACGTGTCAAGCCTTCTGGATGTTTTGATGCCGACAAGCTAGTAGTTGAACTGTCCACCAAAGACAAGGCTCTGACAAAGAAGAAAAATTGCTTCTGCATCACGCCTTTGGGAAGTCACGTTCGACTGTTATTACAGGACACAACATCACCGACATCACACGGCGTTGAATCCAATACACGGTGGGTGCATGACATCCAGGCGTCGTTGGCAAAGCGGAAAGCTAGTGAGGCGGCTGGCCTGGAAGATTCGCCACTGACTCAAATATTGCGACGCCAAACGTCAGGTGTACAGGATGCATCTTCGATTCTAAAGATGAACAAGAAGATTGAGCAGTCGGATCAAAAGATGATTGCGGAAAAAGAAAAGGAGAAGGAGAAGGAAAAATCGCGCACCAGCGGTATCCGAAGCATGGTCACTCAGGGGATCCAACGGCGTCGCTCAACTCAAGACGAGCGACTCAAACTACCACCAGAAGATCTCATTTCCCAGCACCATTCACAGTCACCGCCGCCACAGCAGAATCACCCAGGATCACCAACCAGCCCACATCACCATGGACAGGAAGAGGAAAGCGAAGGCATATTTGGGCGGCCGCTGTTACCAAACCGGAAAAGCTCGCGTGACCGCACTTCACAACGCATGTCGTCGTCGGGGCTCTTGAGCAGCTTCAAAAACAATGCCGGCAGCAACAACAACGGTAATAACAATATCAATGGTGCCGCCGGCCCTCAGCATGGCTCTCAAGAGTTTATTCCGGAGGAGACAGGACACTCACGTCAGCCTTCCCAATCTCAGAATGCCCTACAGCAACTTGATCAACTTCAGCGACAAAAATCACCTGGTCCGCAACGCGCACTTTCACCGACTCAGACACAAACAAATCCAAGTAGTACCAACAGCACTCCAAGCATGGGATCGTCAGCAGCTCAAGCCGCCAAGGCACGACTGTCCAACATGAGTCGCAACTTTTTCTCTTCTAAGGACAAGGACAAGGACAAGGACAAGGACAAGGAGAAAGACAAAGTGAAAGATAAGCATAAGGAACAGCGTGACAAAGACAAGGAGAAGGAGAAGACCAAGACGGCTAGTAAAGATGAACATCCCCCGAAGAAGGAAAAGAAGGATGAAAAAGAAAAGGACTTCCGACAAAAAATGAAGGATAAAGTCAAGGCAAAGATGGACAAGGATCGCAAGGACAAGGTTGCAAAGAAGGACATTAAAGCCACTAGTCCAATGACCTCTGCTGTGGGTAACACTAGCGGCGGTAGTGCAACTAGTGACGTTCCTGCAGTTTTTGGAGGATATTTGACCGTCGAAGCCAACCAAACAATTCCAAAGGTTGTAGAACTGTGTGTCACAGCCATCGAAAAGCGTGGATTGTCGACACCGGGCATCTACCGCGTCTCGGGGCACATGGGTTCGATCCAGAACTTGAAGCGGGCGTTCAACGAAGGTAAAGACTTTTTCAGTTTTCATGAATATCGATATTAATCTTATAGCGACGTACTTCTGTCAAGCCCACTCTGCTAATACACAATTTCCTATAAACTATATAGGACTGGATGTCGAAAAGATGGTAGCAAAGGAAGGTGATATCAACACAATAGCGGCACTACTTAAGCTCTACTTTAGAGAGCTCAAAGAGCCTCTAATGATGTTTGAGTTGTATCCCCAATTTATTGCTGCAGCTGGTAAGACAAGGTCGATATTACTCCGAGTAGTCAGCCTGTCACTATTTACTTCTTTTCCAGGCACTTATACCTCTTCGGCTCACTTTAACCTGATTAGACATCTCGGACTATAATGAAAAGCTGTACTTCATCAAGGAATTGGTGCACTCACTTCCAGAACCCAACTTTAGTACACTGCAGTATCTGATGATGCATCTGGGACGTGTACAGGACCACTATCTGTATACCAAGATGGACTCGGCCAATTTAGCCATTTGTTTTGCTCCCAACCTGTTGAGGCAAGAGGTAGACGATCTAACAAGTATCATCAACACAGGCAAGCAATCAAGTATTGTTGATACCTTAATCGAACAGCGAGAGTGGATCTTTGACCCATATCCTGCTGATGACGATGAGGAAGGCGCTGCAGTTGCTGATGAAGTGGAAGGCGAGAGCGGCGTTGATGGCGACCATGCCGACGTCGAAGACGAAGAATCCTCTCACTTGAGGCAGTATTCCCAGTCGGAAGTTGAGTATGAGCATGAGAGTGAAGAGTATTACGTTGAGGACGGCAGTGTGCTAGAGGAAGCACAGAAGCATTCTCCCACAACCGCAACATCCTCGATGTGGTCCCAGCATGACCTTACAGCAGCATCCGCATTAAGCCCGCCAGCATTACCTCTACGGCGCTCACCATCTGGTCCTTTCTCGGATAGCCACCGTGAGGAGCCCGATGACGATCACTCGCACCACCATGGGGAACAGCTCCAGCACCAGCACCAGCAGCAACAGCATCAGCAACAGCAACTTGGTTATGCATTAGCACCCAAGGCACAGTATGTATATGATGAGGATGAAATATACGTAGTGGACAAGGATGACGATAATGATGACGGCGACGACGAAATTGACGCTCAAGATGATGACGAGGATGGCCGCGCTATGCTACAATCGACTCACAACCACGCCAAAGCACAATCCAAGTCCACAATGCTGTCTATCACTGTCCCTCCACAGCTGCCAGCACGTCGAGATGCCACTGGAGCATAACTTTTGTTTTGTTTTCTTTTTTTGTTCGAAGCAAGCTTGTTGTTTCCTCCCTCCTCCAGGCTGTTTCTTTCTCCATCTATCTATCTATCTCTCTTGCCTCAAATCTTGTAATATCCTAGTCAACAATGTTGTTTTTTATTTTAGTGCTTCCCAACTGTAATTTTGTCCGCAAGAATACTTTGAGATTATTACTTTGTTTTAAAAGATACAATCGCCGATGATTTCGATATCAAGGTGGCGGTAAACGACCTGGCAACGTTGGTAGCCTTCTTCCGCGGAGGGTAACGATATACATCCGAGTCAAAATGAAAGAAGATTTCTCCATCTTTGGTATCAGGAAAAATGGTAGCTGGGGATGAGGCTGGGGATGATGAGGGTATCTTCTCCAGTTTCCAATAAGCTTCATCTTTGGATGAGAGTATGGTAGGGTGATAGATATGCTTTGGTGGTGAAAGAAAACATAAAGTAGATGCAGTTGAATCAAATGACAAAGTGTGGGGCGGCTTGTGTATCACGGCATTAACAAAATAGGACGGAAGAATAATATTACTAGACTCTCCAAATTTCAGTTCCACGAGATTTGGAAAGGCCCTAAATAGATGCCATAGATGCCAGAAGCCTCGTTGATGAATTCTCCAGGAGCCATACAGCGTGAGCGACCGTAGCCGATGGTGTTGATGATACTGGTAGTGGTGGTGGTGGTAGCGACAAGTCCGGGGAGGATATGTCAGGAAACGACACCCTTCATCGCCATGTAATCCATGGCTGTATATTTCATTGTCCAAGTCGCGCGGGAACTTGACAAGGTGGAGAACCAGACCCTCAAGATTTGGGAAGCATATTGCCAAGTAGGGTGTAGATACCAAGGGAATCGTATGTGCAGCCAGACCCGTAAGCTCCATATGCGTGAGAGATGGATGAAACCACAGCCCAGAAGTAGCAATGCAGATATTTGCGTCTGCTGAAAATGGCTGCCTAGGGTCCGTTGCTGGTTCATGCTATGTGCCATGGTACTGAATAGTAGTAGTATAAACATTGTTCTCTGGTGGTGGGAGTGGATGTTTGAACTCATGTTCAAACAGATTACTTATAAGCACTCTTCGAGGAACGGTCGTCTCTGGCCAGACATTCGGATAGTGCGATGACCATGGTTCACGTCGATCGACACACGAACACCATGCGTAAGTTTTGATAGATAGCCAGCGGAGAAGAGGCATAGACTTTAGAGAAGAGAGCCTGAATTAGCAAGCACGTAAGCCCCCAAGGTCCAAGCGAACGAGATTTGGCATGTTGAGCCAAGGATTATAGATTTCTCGAGGTAATAGTTCCGAATGATCTTTCATATCGTTGAGACACAATGTTTGCAGGCTCGGAAAGCTCTGTGCAAATATACTGGGATGTAATAACAGGACATCATTCGACCAGATCTTGAGATGTCGGAGACGTTCACAGTACCATGCATCTAAAGTATCCCCGATAGGACGTAATGAGTTTCTTTGGGAGGGGGTTTGTTAACTCGAGATACACATCCTCCAGTGTCGGACCAAAAGCAGAGAAAAGGTGCTCGACTAGTCTTTCAGGATTCGAACCGAGATATGACAGATTCACTCTGCACAGTGGAGGTAGCAGCAAAGTCTGGTTGACAGAAGATCTCTTGAACATTTCATTGGACCTGTTGATAGCCCACTCGAAGATATGACTCTGGTCACTAAGATTCCCATTGTTGTTGATATTGATGTTGCTACTATTGACAGTGCCTCGAGTGTCAATCGTGACCCACAGCTCCTTCAACGATCGACATTCTTCAAGCCGAGCCATGACCTCCCTCACTACTGCTTGGTCACAGATGTGTGTCAATTGAATGGACTGGACACACTCCAGACTGTCTATCAGCCTACCTCCACCATTGCAGTCTGTAATGTATTTTGGTGTGTAATGAGGTTGAAGGAGAGAATATGTCCGATGAGTGAAATGGAAGGGAGGCTCCTTGCCATGCCAATACCTCCCACCAACATAGAGAATGTCGAACCGGCTTCGGCGCACGCCATGTATGCTCATATACTCCCGCACAAAATTGTACGTGTTCAGCAGCTTGTACTGGTATATTACGCTAAATCCGACATCAAATATGATACACTCTAGGTTCGACAACGCCTGCAACACCGAACGTTGAAGGTAGTACTGGTATATGTGCTGAAGGGGAATCTGCAGTTCTTGTATGTTGTGAAATTGGTGCTCAGCAATGGCAACCACGATAGCGTGCGAAACTGAAGCTTTTGCCATTTCTAGTTTTATATCTGAAAACCCATATTGCAAAAGACTGTCGTCCATATTGATATGCCGCCGAAAGATTGGTTCATACTCCACACATGCTGTGTTTGATAGTGGCTTGCCCGCCATGATATATATGTCCCTCTTCTCCAAGCGGAGGCCTTGAGACTCTAGTTTTTTGGGCAAGAGCTCTATCAATTCAGCGACTGCATTGAGGACACGAGGACTGAAGCGAATGATCTTTACCAACGATAGGTAACCAATGGATGGAGGATTTGTCTCCTTTCTTAGTCCAGTAGCAACAGTAGAGGCACTGATCTCAGTCATAAAGTGGTGTCGCAACTTGGCAACAGCAGGGTCCTTGGAAGGAGAGCAACAGAGGACTACTCGTGATAAGAACAATGACAGTGCATGAGGAGTATTCTTGCAGCGGTGTATCCGAGTAAAGGGGTCGTGGTAGAGACGCTCAGCCACCAGTGGAAACCATGCCTTGCTCGTGAGGAGCAGGCTGTGAAGACTCAAGGCGTCGTCAACATGCTCTAAGATGAATTGCATGCATTCGATTGGGAGTGGAGGTGCAGGCATGTCAATGAGTATAGTGGAATGAAGGAGCAGAGGAATGAGTGGACGATGGATGAAGAGAGCAATGGTGTTGAGTGTGCTCAAGTACTGTGCTTTGTTCCCTGTGGGATAAGACTGCGCTGACAACCAGCTCGCCGATCATCCCCCCTCAATGTATAGTTGTTCTCCTTGGTTCCTTTGGCAAAGCAAATCGACTCTACTCTCTTTTCTGTCATGTGGCCCAGTAACGTAAAGTCGAGAATTGCTTGTGAAGGGTCTTCCTGTTGCTCCAAACTTATTCTTTCGGTCGAAGACGAATGGATGTAACCGAAATAAAGGAGCCTGAACACACACTCAGGGCTATATATGTCAGCACGAGTTGCGTGAGCTACCTTCAACCAAAGGCAAACCAATTTGAAATCTGCAGAGCCACTGGAACGATAGTACTGACACGCGAACTTGAGTACTGGTACGCGACAGTGCCGGTACTAATCACTGGACACTATCCGATAACACTCGCATGAGATAAAACCCTCTTAAGTCAACACTACCCTATTCAAGTCCAACTTTCAAAAAAAAACCATAATAACAAGACGTACAGCTCCGAGCTCTCCAAGAGAGCCTCGTCCATCACTCCTGTCCTCCCTTCCGTCGACCTATTTTTTTCATCAACTTTGGTCCCTTGACGACAGTGACGAAATCAGCGGTACCAGTTTGGCACACATCGCAATCGATTTTGCCATCGTCATAAGTGAACAACTGGCTAAAGAAAGTAAGACTAAAATTATACGTAGTGGAACAAGGATAGCGATAATGATGCATAAGATGCTGATGAGGACGGCCTCGCTATGCTGCAATCGACTACTGGCCACGCTAAAGCACAATCCAAGCCCGTGTTACTGGCTGCCACCACTGCCCCTCCGCAACTGCCAACACGTCGAGATGTCACTAGAGTATAGCTTTCTGTTATTGTTCAAAGCATGCCTGCCGTCTCCTCCCTCCTCTTGACTGTTTCTCTCTCTATCTCTATCTCTATCTCTATCTTTATCTAACTCACCTCAAACCATGTCATATCCTGATCAACAATACCTCTTTTTGTTTAATGTTTCCCAACTGCTATTACGTCCGCTAGAATAATTTTGAGATTATTTCTTAGTTATTTGAGATAAAAACGATGGTGTTTACGATCTCAAGGTGGCAATAATTGACCTGGAAATGCTGGTAGTCTTCTGCTGCGAACGGTAACGATATACACCCGAGTCAAAATAAAAGAAGATTTCTCCATCTGGAACATGCTCGTCGATGATCCAAGGGTTGGCCCTGGGAGCTGAAGAAAAAGCAGAAGCTGAAGGAGAAGAAGAAAAATATGGGGAGGTGGCAGACGAGGATGAGTGTGACGAGCGTATCTTCTCTAATTTCCAATAAGCTGCATCCATATAAGAAATTTTTCTAGAGTAATAGATATGCTTTGGCGGCGAAAAAACGCATGGAGTGGATGCATTTGAATCAAAAGACGAAGTGTTGGGCGGCGTGGGTATCAGGGCTTCAATCAATTCTGACGGAGAAATACCACAGGACACATCAAAGTATACATGGTCGAGGTTTGGAAAGGCTTGAAATAGATGCCAGAGGCCTTGTTGGTGAATAAGCCACGTGCTACCGCGCAGCCTGAGCGTCCGTAGTCGATGGTGTTGATGATACTGGACATGGTGCTGATGGTAGCGACAAGAAGTGTAGGTAGAATCTGGTAGGGAACTACACCATTCATCGTCGTGTAATTTATGGTCGTATATTTCATTGTCCAAGGAGCGCCAGTTCCTGACAAGGTCGAGAACCAGACTCTCAAGATTTGGGAAGCATATTGCCAAGTAGGGCGAGGATATCAAGGGAATCGTATGTGCAGCTAGGCCCAAAAGCTCCATATGCTTGAGAGATGGATGAAGCCACAGCCCTGTAGTAGCGAGGCAGAAAATTGCGTTTGCTGAAGATGGCTGCTTAGGGTCCGCTGGTGGCTCATTCGTTGTATCATGGTAGTGAATAGTAGTGGTATCAACGGTGTCCTCTGGTGGTGGCAGCGGATGTTTGAACTCATGTTCAAACAGATTATGTATAAGCTCTTTTCGAGGAACGGTCTCTGGCCAGACATTGAGATAACGCGATGACCACGGTTTCTGCTGATCGAAATTTATCTGTGGCCAACCGACGTGGCACGTATACCATTTGCAACATTTGAGAGAAAGCTCGCGGAGAAGAGGCATGGACTTTAGGGAAGAGAGATTGAATTGGCAAGCAGGCAAGCCCTCTAGGTCCAAGCGGACGAGATTTGGCATGTTGATCCAGGGATGGCAGATTTCTGGTACACAACTCCCCATATCTTGAAGACACAGTGTTTGCAAGCTCGGAAAGTTCTGTGCAAATATACTGGGATGAAATACCAAGCTATCATTCGACCAAATCTTGAGATGTCGGAGACGCTCACAGTACCATGCATCTAGAGTATCCCCGATAGAACGCAATGCGCCTCTTTGAGAGGATTTTACCTCGAGATTCACATCCTCCAGTGTCGGACCAAAAGCAGAGAAAAGGTGCTCGATCAGTCTTTCAGGATTCAGACCATTGTACGACAAATTCACTCTGCAAAGTGGAGGTAACAGCAAAGTATGACTGACAAAAGGGCTCTTGAACACTTCGTTGGTCCTGTTGATAGCCCACTCGAAGATATGACTCTGGTCACTAAGATTCTCGCTGTTGTTGATATTGATGTTGCCATTAGTGCCAGTGCCTCGAGTGTCAATCGTGACCCACAGTTCCTTCAGCAATCGACATTCTTTAAGCCGGGCCATGACCGCCCTCACTGTTGTTTGGTCACAGATCCTCGTCAACTGGATGCATTGGACACGCGCCAGACTATCTATCAGCTCGCCTCCACCATTGTAGTCTGTAATGTATTTTGGTGTGTAATGAGGTCGAAGGAGGGAGTATGTCTGATGAATGATCGGGAAGGTCTGCAAGAATTCGACAGACTTCCCACCAACATAGAGAATGTCGAACTGACCTCGGCGCATACCATGGACGCCCGCATACTCCCGCACAAAGTCATGTGTGTTCTGTATCATCTCCTGATATACAGCCCCAAATCCGAGATCAAAGATTACGCATTCTAGGTTCGACAACGCCTGTACAACCGAAAATTGAAGGTAGTACTGGCGCAAGTACTGACGGGGAATCTGCAACTCTTGTATGTTGTGAAATTGGTGCTCAGCAATGGCAACCACGATAGCATGCGAAACTGAAGCTTTTGCCATTTCTAATTTCATGTCCGTCATCCCACCCAGGAAAAGATCTCCACCTTCTATTTCGATCTGCCACTGGGCAACTTGCCCATGCTCTGTAGATTCTGTCCTTGGTGATAAATTACTTGACGCGATATTGACGTCTCTCTTCTTCTTGCGGCCTTTTGACACTGGCTTTTTGGGCTCTTGGCGCTCCATTAAGTGGGCAATTGCATGGAGGACACGGGGACTGAAGCGAATGATCTTTACCAACGATAGGTAATCAATGGATGGGGTTTTCTTCCCTCCTAGCCTACTTTCAACAGTAGAGGCACTGGTCTCGGCCATAAAGCGGTGTCGCAACGCGGCGACAACAGGGTCTTTGCAAGGAGAGCAACAGAGGACTACTCGTGATAAGAACAATGACAATGCACGAGGTGTATTCTTGCAGCGGTGTATCCGAGTAAAGGGATCGTGGTAGAGACGCTCAGCCACCAGTGGAAACCATGCCTTGCTCGTGAGGAGCAGGCTATGAAGAGCAAATGTGTCGTCAAAATGCTCCAAGATGAGTTGCATGCATTCGATTGGGAGTGGAGGTGCAGGCATGTCGATGAGAATAGTGAAATGAAGAAGCAGGGAATTGAATGGGAGATGACAAGAGAGCAATCAAGGTACTGAGTGTGTTCAAGTACTGTACTCCCCTGGCGACAAGACTGCACCGCCACCAGCTCACTGATTACCCCCAATGTACTTTTGTTCTCCATAGCTCTCTAAGAGAGCAATTGGTTTTCTGTCTTGTGATCCAGTACCTGTACGCCAAAAGTCGAGGTTGCTGGCGACGACCACCTTTTGTACGTACCCTAATATTGACAGATATTCTGTCTCAAACTCATTCTGGCAGTCGAAAAACCCTGCTGACCGAAATATGTACCTTGACCACATACACACACGTACACAAATGAATGGTGAAAACGCTCTTTGGGAAGGAAATTTTCTGCACGCTATTCAAAAACTTGATTAGCCCGATTATCACACGTTACTTCATTGTACTGTGCCAGGCTAGAGTTGGTGCAGTCGAGGGTCAGGTAACAGTAGAGAATCTAAGCTGTGGCAGTTGCTTAAGTAAGAGAGACTACTCTGGGAGGGGATTGCATGCAATATAGTGTATTGTTGTTTCTCAGTCTGCTGTAAAACTTTTATCCTGTCCAGTATCCCTATCACACCAATATTTCCACTGACTATTGCCTGTCCGTCCTTGACATATCTCGCGAATTTTTGTCAAAGGCATAAAGACGCGGAGCAAGGGGATTATGAATGTAACAGAGGTACAAGACAAGGTAAGAGTTTTATTGCAAACTGAGGGAAAATAACACAATAGCTACACGGTTTTATACTTTGGGGCCTAAGAGCCTAGGAAGGATCACCAGGAAGGATCACCATTGGTAAATCCACTCTGGCGCATCAACACTTTACCATGCCACACTTGGGCCCATAGCATGCTTGTCCCAACCTGGTGGCTGGTCGGAGCTGGGTCTTGCTGCGCACCGTTGCCCTAATTTGAAGGCGCACAGGTACTGAGCGGAAATGCCAGTAAGGCGAAACCTTTTTTTAAGTGGAGGAATGACATGCTCATTCACATTCCCCATGGGTACGCGACACAAGTATCTATTCAAGTCAACTGCTCCATTGGAGCTATTGTCGCAGTTGCCGTTAGCGTTGTAGAATTGAAGCACAAAAATGGAACCAAAGTAAGGCAAGAAGAGGTATGACCCTCAACTATTGAAATTCTTTGTTAGAAAAAAAAGCATTCGCTGTTAGATCTATACCCTAATCCGCATCAAGAGATATCTACCGAGGGTAGAACTCGATAATCTTATCGTGGTTGCCTCCGAAGAGTCCGCATCTTCGAAGCGATCCTCTAGGAATATCATGAGAGGTGGACAGAGGGTGGGGTGTTGGAGAGTTGGGGGACAAATTGCCGATGGCTAATATGGGGTTACTAGAGTGAGGATTGACCGTTCTCGTTAGACTTTCAATAGGTATTGCGAAATCTGAACCCACGGGGGACTGGTAAAGGCGCTTTCCCTTACCTAGGATAACGGTGAATGCTTTGGTCACCACTTCCTGTGGGTCTGGCTTCGGTGTTATGTGGCATGGTAGCTGGGTGTTGTCGCGAGTGGCAAATAAGTCGACCATGTAAGGTCCCTACCTAAGTTCTATAGTCTGAAAGAGCTGATGGGATATCGACCATTCCGTCCCTGGTCAAGAGAGCTCAAGATGGCACGTCTGCCGAGTTGTCCCCCGATTTGATGAACGAGGATTATGCACGAGAAGCAGATGAATGTGGACGAGGTGTAAGTTCGGATTGAGAGGCTGTCTCTTCCTTCTCTGCAGGTGGTTGTCCTGGTGCTGGTTTGCGACCACGCCGTGCCTTCTTGTTCGACCTAGCCGGTTTGGGTTCGGGCAGATTAGGACTCTGGAGCTTTTTGGCTACTTCTACTGAAGCCAGTAGATCACGGACAACCGCTGGGCTGAACATGTGTGGTGCTGATGCCGCACTGATGTGTGGAGCCTTGAATGGGAGATTGGCGAATTTGAAGAAATTGTTGAGTCTTGTCTGGGTGATGGAACTCGCTTGATCGGCGAGGATGCGCCTGAAGGATACCAGAAAAGACAGAGCTGTGGCCATAGAGGGGTCTGGCTCTGAATGTGTTTGAAGATCCATGAAATAGTCCAGAGACTTGGCCGTCTGGCCCAGTTGGAATTGGATATCGCGTAATTGGCCATCCCACGCCTTCTGGCGGCCTTGAAGGATGACACCGTCCGGAACGGGCGGAGGGAAGTAGTCCATGCCCATCATGGTATGACTAGATGTTTTCAAAGACTTTTTTTCATCGGTTGAAAGGGGCGACAAGAAAAAGGGCTCCATAAGAGAGCACTTTGGCATACCATCTGCGTTCCAGCCATAGGTGTAGACTTGGACATGACGTTCACAAGGGACGTATACTTCGTTTTGGCAGATGAAGTCAGGGTCAAAGGTGCCAGTGGATATTTGCTGCAGGGAACTAAGGATATTAACCTCGTCACGAAGGGATCGGAAGTCAGCCTGCAGCTCAAGCCATCCGGCGGCCATGTCGATAAAGAGATCCTGAATAGAAGCATCATATTGTGATATTAGGAAAAGAATGGATAAGATGAAAGCTGAGAAACAACTCACAAAATATGTTCAGGTGGCGAGGGTCAATGTACTTTTAATTTTTTTCTCTTTAGCTATGGGGATGCTGAGAAAATAAAGAGAGCCATGTTAGACATGAAGTAGGCCCACATGCCTTGGATGTAAATCAGAGAACATGCATATCTCTCCTGTACAAATTAGGGCCATAGCGACATTACCTTTGTAATCACCAACTACAAGTTATTTTTTTTTACCACAGTGACTCTCCGGAGAGCGTCCATGAGAAAGAAGAGGTAAAGACAAACGATTCGAAACTGATTCCGCAGTATCATGGTTCAAAAAAAAGATGAGCTGTTTTTTCTTTAGTTGATGGAGGCATTTAAATCAAACCTGCCTACGTCGCTGCAAAGGTTAGCGCTGTATCAGGTAACATTTCGATATATCGATCACAAAAAGGTAAAATGCGACCGAGTAGAGCCAACATCGTCAACGTTAATCTCTCTTCATCCCTTTCTTCCTTTTTGTAGCCATTTACTTCTCTACTCACTCTCAGCTCATTCATATTTGGTATATATTTACCACCTATTCTGTTAATGAGATGAGCAAGTCAAAGAACAGCCATTCCTTTGCAAAATCAGAAATTTGGAAGTGCCATTGAATTGGAGATGTAGCATGAGAGCATTGCAAGGAAATAAGCTGTTTGCGAGCAGTTACCCTTGTGATCTCTCTCCTACTATGCCATCCATACCCTTCAGATTCATCAATTCCCTATACATAAATAAACAGCCGTCGATGAAAAATGAAACTTTAAGAGGCGCGATTAAATGAAATACCGAGTGTCAACGCTTGTGGGGGTTTTCCTGTC
>JAAAIY010000172.1:0-69177 GCA_016098105.1 Actinomortierella wolfii
GAACCCGGGACCTCTCGCACCCTAAGCGAGAATCATACCCCTAGACCATTCGGCCAGTTGAAAGTGGAGGGAAATTTTGATATGAAGTATCTCGGCGCAGCCCATACGATTGTCTTTCTTCCATCTTGACTATGCC
Organism: Actinomortierella wolfii; assembly: GCA_016098105.1. Lineage (NCBI taxonomy): Eukaryota > Fungi > Mortierellomycota > Mortierellomycetes > Mortierellales > Mortierellaceae > Actinomortierella > Actinomortierella wolfii. Next base: position 137 of record JAAAIY010000172.1, read on the forward strand.
TCACCTTGACCTGGAACCCAAGAAAATAAGATAGGCGGGCTTGGTGGTTGGCATTCGCTCTTCCGCACCGCTTCTGATCATATATCGAGAATATGGCATGACAAGCAAGGGCAAGCGCGAGAAGGTCTCTTACGACGAGAATATCGCCTGGTCCAATCATTACTGTATGACAGTAGCCCCTCTGACCATGGTGTGTGTGGTCCGCCGTGAAGCGTTACATATCGGTGGTATTTGCCCAAGCGAACAGATTGATATTGTAGCAGCTGACATGAAGCTCTTGGATGGGCTGTGTGGTAAGAGGTTTCTCATGGTGATAAATGAAGACAGGTGCTGCTTTAAATTTCTCTTTTTAACAGCTTGCCCCAAGTGATGAGCGCCGATTCCTTCACGACACAGGCGACGACCGGGGCCTGCACATACGCTGTGAGGCTCCTTTTTGGAGCGAATTCTGTTTCCCCTCTCTGACAACCGACCTTTCGGGCCACTGGGCAGTTAATTGGAACGATAACGAAGAGGATCAAAGCAGATCCGGCATAAAAGTCGCAGGGCTATCTCCCAAACACTCCTATAATGGCGAGCAACAACAATGGATACTGTATGGTAAATCGCTTTTCTTCTTAAGTGGCATACGAAACTGACCGCCATCCGACCATGGCTCTTATGAAGCGCTCCTCCTAGGAACTCCTCTTTCCCATCACGGTAGGTATATAGGAAGTCTTCTTAAATTAATTTCCAGCCTGGATAAGATGAAAGCTGCCGAGCCTGATCGCAAATTCTGTTCGTTCACTGAAGACTCCTGCACAGAAGATTATCTCAGAAGAGCGCGATACACCATCCAGGCGAGGTTGGGGAACGACAGCGAGTCATTACATACGGCCTAGGAAAATAGCACGAGAGGATCTCTAGTGACGAGGACCTTCCAGAGTCCCCCCCCCAATCAGTACGGCACACCAATGGCTCCACACTTCTGCACATGTGGATACCGGGATGTAGTTGATTTTTGCTTAGGTGAGAGTGATAGCACTGTAGCTGCTGACAGTAACCTATTAGAGAAGCTGTGTGGTAGGAGACGTCTCGCGGTGATGGAAGAGGTGTTAGACCATATTATTTTCACAGCTTATCTCAGCCGTTCCTATGAAAGGCACAAGTAGCGATCAGGGGCTCTGAAGTAAAATTCCGGTTCCCCTTCTCAGCATGTACAAAAATATATCACAAACCCTGCAATGGGCGACCGCCTGTAACCATAAAAAAAGTTACGACAAGGTTTGAAATGCATAATGGAGGATGGGTGCATGAAAGTGATAACAAATTCAATTTTTTTTTATTGTTTAATGCTTGTGGGGGTATTTTTCCCTGATCAAAAACTCCCTCTAAAGAGCAAGCTTTTGTGAAAAAAAGAGAATGTACAATGAAGGAAAGAAGAGAGAAAAGTGACAAGAGGAAAAAAAAAGCTTGGTATTCACCAGGAACAACACCATTGCCTCCTTTTTTTTGTCCGTGGATTAATGAATGAGATTGAAAACGAAAATCAAAAATCAATACAATTTTGCTTTAGACGCTCTTGCCAATGGTCTCGACACGGAAACCAATGTCGCGCAGCTTGGGAGCATCAAGGATGAGACGGCCGTCAAAGATGAAGGCAGGCTTCTGCATCGACTCGAAGATCTTGTGGTAGTCGAGCTTGTCCATCTTGAACTCGTCCCACTCTGTGCAGATGACGAGGGCATCTGCGCCAGCGCAGGCCTCGTAAGCGCTATTGCAGATCGTGATGTGCTTCTCGACCTCAGCCTCGTTGGTGCCGACACCGGGCTCAGTAAGATCCATCTTAATCTGCTTAGCCTCGACCTTGGGATCGTAAATGGCAACACGGGCGTGCTCCTGGATCAGGTAGCTGCACAGAGTGATGGCAGCCGACTCACGGGTGTCACCAGTGTCCTTCTTGAAGGCAAAGCCGAGCAGAGCAATGCGCTTGTTTGTGACTGTGTTGAACAGAGTGCGCACGATACGGTGGGTGAAGCGCATCTTCTGGTACTCGTTCATGGTCACAACCATCTTCCAGTAGGCAGCAACCTCGGGCAGATGCAGCTGCTCAGACAGATAAACAAGGTTGAGGATATCCTTCTGGAAGCACGAACCACCGAAACCAACGGAGGCCTTGAGGAACTTGGGGCCAATACGCGAGTCAGTACCGCAGGCATAGGCGACCTCATCAACATCGGCGCCAGTGGCCTCGCAGATAGCCGACAGGGCGTTGATCGACGAGATACGCTGGGCAAGCAGGGCGTTGGCAGCCAGCTTGGACAGCTCGGATGACCACAGGTTCATGGTGATAATGCGCTCACGGGGGATCCAGTTGGAGTAGACATCAATCAGCTTCTGCTGGGCAGCGAAACCCTCGGGGGTCTGCAGGCAACCGATCAGGACACGGTCAGGCTTCATCAGATCGGTAATGGCGGTACCCTCGGCCAAGAACTCGGGGTTCGAAAGAATATCGAAACGGATATCCTTGCTCGAGTTGGCCTCGAGAATAGTGCGCATGCTCTGAGCGGTGCGGCAGGGCACAGTCGACTTCTCAATAACGACCTTCGAGGTAGTGGCGACCTGGGCGATGCGGCGGGTGGCAGTCTCAATGTAGCTATTTTTTTTTAAACATGACAAGAGTATTAGAACTCGGGAACTATACTACCCTTCGCATCTCTCCCTTTTTTTCCATGTTCTCAGGACCTTGGCATACAAAAAACGTTCCTGAGTAGAAAGTTTTTGGCTGACTAGCCAGGACAAGCATAGTCCAATGTTTCTTTCTCCTTGGGCTTTGCGTCCCTTCCCCTCATCTCTCTTCCCCCCTTTTTTTCTTTCGTTGACAAAAAATATAGGTAGGGTACGTGTGCACTTACGCAAGATCGGCAGCCATACCAGCACCCATACCAGTCTTCTTGGTAGGGGTGTTGACAGAGACGAAGATCATGTCAGCCTCAATGATGGCCTGGTCGACGTTGGTGGAGAAGAACAGGTTCTTGCCGCGACGCGCAAAGACGATTTCATCCAGACCAGGCTCGTAGATGGGGAGCTTATCCGAGTTCCAGGCATCAATACGGGCCTGGTTCAGGTCAACGATGGTAACCTTGATGTCATGGCACATGTAGGCGATAACAGCACAGCTGGGACCACCTATTTCAGAGAACCATCAGAATACAGCGCGTTGAAGAAAGCGATGAGAACCTTCGAGTTAGTACATCATCGTTGCGAACTTGCCATGAGAAAAAAGTGAGGGCTGATCAGGTTCCCATCTGTGCCGATGATTTCTTGCTAATTGCTCATCCTGCAAATAAAAGAAAAATCCTCTCTGCTCCTAGTGGACTTTTCCCCCAAGAGAAGCTGCAATGCTCATTGCTGATATGCAACCAATCATTGATCCATCTCGGTGTTGTTGTTCAACCATGTCTGACAGCGGTACATGGGCCACTTATTGGTTGTCGCAGAGGCCCCCATTGGTAGCTGATTTGGTAATGGCTCTTTTGTACAGTGTGAGAACGTAAGCACGAAGGCAAGTCCAGGGCCGATTAAGTGAGAAGGACTGTCATCGTTCGGCGGGTGAAGACACCGACCGCCGCGGTGTCAGATCGTTTTGGGCCTCAGTTCTGGTATCGAATATTTTTGGCCAGGTCCTTGGGGAGAGGGGAGGGGGCGAGAGGCCGACGAATACCCGTAATCAACCCGTTCAGGGGTGGAAAAAATTCATATAGTCCAGGGACTGAAGAAGCCAACAAGCAAAAAGAATATCACGAAACAGTAAAATCATACCGACATAACCGGCACCGATACAGCAAATGTTCTTAACCATGGTGATTGCGAAGGATGTCGAAGGAGAGAAGGAGAGGATGAGGACGAAAGTTGATGAAGAATGAAAGAAAAAAAAAAGAAGAGAAAAAAGAGATGAAGTGAAATGAAGGACAACAATATATGCGTTCTCTGAAGTTTATTAGCGATTTATTCAAAAGAGACCATTCAATACCTTCTTCAGCAAACAAAAATAGAACTTCATGAACTGGACCCAATCCAAACTCCACTCTCGTTGGCTATGAAGGGTAGTCCATCGCGCACACCCTTATTTCGTTGGACAGATGGACATGCCTTGCTCTGGGGCTATATCTTTATTTCTTGCTCTCTCCCCTCTGCCATTCCTGCCTCTGCTCAATTTCCCCCCCCCTTTGCAACGCATACATCGGTATTTTTTTCAGTCTATACCGTTGAAAAGAACATAATATACATGTACTGTGAGAAGATAGGCTACTCCATCCCGCTCCATCAAGGGTGCCACTATATCAAGGGCCCTGATCCGTCAAAGACGACGCCTCCTAGTAATAAGAGTCGACCGTTTAGACGTTTAGACGGCGCTCTTGGTGCCTTTCCAATATAAGATAGCAGAAATAACATTCTTAGACATTAGACTTTTTCTCACTAAACTTGACATATTTATCCTTGACTTGTCTGTCAGTACCATTGAAGAACAGTTACATTAAGCTTTCTTTCATACACATTGGTAAAGAGGATTGGATAAGAGGAGAGAAAGAGACAGAAATACAGGGACATTTGTGATCTACGAAATAGCAAGTCGGCACTGTATACTTTATCAGTGCGTGCGTACACCGCTGGTGGGAGTAAGGTCTCGTTGTACATCGTGGATCCAAATCCCTGAAGGATCGCCAACCCAGCACAAACTGCGAACAAAGCAGGAAAAGGGGGAGATGTGTTATTTTTGGTATTATTGAATCCTTCGCTGGTGTTCTACGATCTGCACAGGGATGCTTCCGACACCAGTGGACTGGGAAGGGAAATGCCTTGCCATAAGAAGGTACAGTAAATAAGACCACTAAAAAGCTATTTTGGATCAAAAGTCCATCCCTACTCCCTTAAAAGAATGGGATTGAGAACCGGGGGGGGTGAGAAAAGCAGTGCACCCTTCTTTTATTATTTTGGATAGGGCATATCGCATCACATTAACGCCCCCGTTGTGCCCATGTGAATTGTGATCGATGGGAATCCATCGACTGCCGTGTCGTTTTGGATTGCACCGTTATGCAAAAACATTTATTACCCAAGTTCTGGAATGCGAACAGTTTCCGTGATTTTTGCATTATTACAATGGTTATCGTGCCCTTTATTTTCTTTCCATGTTTAGCAAGGTGTTAGTCGGATGAGTTGTAAGAAAATAGTATCGCCCGTGCCAAACCGTCTCTTTTTTTCTCCCCTCTTCATGATCCGAGGGCAGTTACTAGTGTGGTTTGGACACCATGTAAGATGGTGCATGCAGGAAGAGCTCGATCATCGCGTACAACAGTTGACCATCAGACATGTATTGTATCAGTCGAATACATTTTTCTCACAGCTCTTGCCACACGCGTAGATGCACGCCTGGCTGGCAGATCAGGACAAAAGAACAAAGCTCGAAAGTGTTTCGCGTTGTTTCAACTGAGTATTCGTTTTGAATCAAGAGCGGAGAGAGACAGAGAGAGAGTGTGTGTGAGAGAGGGTGGGATTAGTTGGTAGACAACCTCTGGAGAAACTATGCTGCCGATCAACTGCAAAAAATCAAGTTGCCAACGTTTGGAGTAATGCTCAAACTAAGGTCCAAAAAGAAATTTGTCATAACGATTTGACGGGTTTTCGAGCTTCACTTCTGTGGCAGCTCAAAACGTAGTTTGTTATATTTATCACTCGTTCTAGGAGGAGCCAAGAGTAGTCTATGAGTAGGCAGTCTTCGAGTAAAATAAAAACAGCAGAAAGGTTGAGCTCTGTTAGAGTAGATGATAGAGCGCGAAGCCCACGGATGTTGATTCGGTCTTATTTTTGAAGCGATGAGAGAGAGAGGTGGCCAGGCAAAAAATCATGTCTTGAGATTGGATGCAGTGAATGATAGAAAAAAAAAACGAGAGAGTGAAGGTACATCGCTACAATATGACAAATGGTAATGACACGCGAAGTGCTGTTACACATACAGATCTTTTTTTTACCTTGAGCATCATGGAGAGGCATGAATAGACATAGCAATTAATTTATTTTATCTTGGTTGGTGTAAAAAAGGGTATATCGAGCTAGCTGACTTGCACAAATATCGCCGGCCGTTACGCACGGGTTCACTACAAAAGACAACAGGGTGTTCCAGTTGGACTTGAGAGCGGAGGAGAAGATCTCTCTTTTGGTCTGGTACAGAGTATCTGTACCTCTGATTGTTCAATCGTACAATATGCAGTCCTTCCCCCTGCCCCCCACGAACAAGAGTGCTCATTCGCCCATCAGAACAAGATTAGGCTTCATTCATAATTTCATTTTTCCCTTTGTTTTTCAGCACAGTTCGATATCACTCGGGGGAACTTGTCTCTCGAAATGTCTTCAAACAATCGTGCGATAGTTAAAAACACAAGAGAGATATGATTGAAGTCATAAATAATCCTTTCATTTTCATTTCTTGAACGCGTGGCGAAAGCAAAGAAAAAAACAAGTTTCAGTTAGCATTAGCTGGCTACTAGTGAGGGGACGCAAAAGAGGATATATTCGCTTTTGGAAGCTCGCAGATACCCACATCTAGTCTGGGGATAGGGTTCAATAATCCGCGGTGCTTCATTGGCTGGGCTCCCTCTTGCTCCGCTAAAGAGAGGGCTCTTAGAGTCCACCCTGTTTGGTTTCTTGCCTTCTTTTGCTAATCTCTGTTAACAAAGAAAAAAAATTGGGCACAGGTCTACAAGTGTGATCCACATGTAGTGCCTTTAGCCTATTTTCATGTCAATAAAAGAAACAGAAAACGCACAGCTCTTTCTAGTCAATGAATATTGATGGACACAGCTAATAGCATTGCTCTGTCTTTCCTTCCTTCCTCTGACATTCCCGTAAAAAAGAAAAAAACGTCGATTGATTTTAGCTTGAGCAAAATGCCCTAAAATGTACCTCTACAGCACTGCTCCTTTGGGAAAACGAACGGACAAGAATGCCCCGGTACAACCTACACGTAACCTCCTTTGCAGATTTTCTCGTTACAACTAATTCATGGTATATGCAGCAATAGAATATGAGTCGTTTCTCAATCTGCAGGGCTAGGGAAAAAAAGTGTAAGCACTGCTCTTCTTGACTAAAATAGTCGTTGCGCATGAGGGCAAACATGGTTGCTAACTGGTGTATTTATCAACGCTCTCAGTTGCTCCTAAAGATATTCTCGGTTCCCGTTTTGTATGAAGCTCACTCTCGTCTCAGTAGAACGTAAGAGCCATTACAGCTCCGAGGTCTTTTTGTTTTTACACGCAATATACTCGTAGCTGAAACGCGTTTTTCTGGAAAAATCGCTTGAGTTGTAATGTACATGAATCGCTGGTTTATTCGAGGTAATAGTGTATGTATGAAGCGAGAAGGGCGAGGATCATTATGACCAAAGTCGAGAAAATAAGGAATGGCAGAAAGACACGAGAAAAAAAAAGATTCCGAAATTTAAAAAACTTCGTATCCAAACTGGCGACTTTTCCTTCAATACTTGGGGATCAAACAAAGCACCAGGATCGAGTTATTTGTTTTCTATACACTTGAAGTTGTTTCCGAATCAGAGGTGACTTTGTAACGCTGAAATGTAAAACCCTATTACGACGATCCTGCTGCTTGAATTAATGTGATGTTGTCTCCCTTGAGCAGGATGCGGCCTAGGTTTATTCAAACGTTAAGATATAACACAGGTTAGCCATTACGTGTCACTTGTTCATTAAGTACATGTCTTTCGTTCATAGAAGCAAAAATACGCCATTCATCATACCAAGTGGCTGTCTTGTTTCCTTCTTCATGTCAACCTCTGCAGCATTGTCCAACACCAAGTTCATAAACTCATCAAAGCCAATGATCTGACCCTCGATGCGGGTATCGTTCTGTTCGTACAGCCAAATCTGCACAGTCGAGCGCTGCTGCAGATACCTGAAGATCAGGTTCTAATAGTGTTAGGTGATTCAACAAAAACGATAAAGGGTGATTATTCCGTTAGTAACATGTAGAGTATTCAAAAGAAAGGGAGAGGTCTGAATGACTCTTTCCAGCAGTATTGTTTGTATTATCTTCTCCTCATTGTCCATGATCATCTATAATCTCGTTTTGTCCTGATAAAAAGAGGCGATCTGGAGACGTCTCACCGTTGAATATAGGTTAGCTGGCTACCCATTGACAGCAAAGCATCTTGTCTTCAAAGTGTTTCGTCTTCCAATGATACTGTACAGTGCCAAACATGGTGAAAATAATTGCCATTTCTACAATAGCCTCAACATCTGTACGTGTCTTGTATAACTGTCCCTTCCTCAGCTATTTGTTCCTTTACAATCCTGATTGGTTGTTGCAATGATTTGCTCATGAAGTGGCATGCCATGGTAAATGTAACTACTTCTCGCCGAAAACTTACAATGGGCTGAACCATAATACGAGCGACCTTGGACGACATTTCCGGTTATTGTTTCTCTATTCCTTGCTGATGGTGAGTTCGTTGGTGTTCGCGATTACTTGGTCGTGGAGCGAGAGCACATACATCGTACTAGTCAAAGTGGCTGTTTGCTTCGGCGAGTGGCTTTGGTTCGTATCACGTGATTGGAGCACTTTGGTGGCCAAAGTGCAGGAATTAGCCCCAGAGTTCACCTAATTCGACATTCAATTACCTACCAACCATGAAGGTCAAGGTGAAAAGTACGAGTCAATCATTGCTGGCAATGTGCTTTACTGGTACCAGTTGACTACAGAGTGAATAGATTGCTAATGATTCATGGGCTTATTTATTGGAAATTTTAGGGTAAGAAAGTGGGTACAGACTCTAGTTTTTTTGTCACCTGTCAAACGAAACACCAACATCTGTTACGCGTTTATTTTGCGTAGGTGGCACACAGTTGCAACATGGCAGTGGAACATGGAGGATCCCACTGACCAGTGTGGTATTTGTCACGGCCCCTATGACGCATGCTGTTCTACGTGCAAAACACCCGGTGATGGGTGTCCATTATGTAGGTGATCTTGAGGTAGTAGGGAGTCTACTATGTCTAGCGTGTTCAGGGGAAGAGAAGCAACGAAAGTTAAATGTTGAACGTATTTTTCATTTCATAGTACAAGGAAAGTGCGGCCATATCTTTCATCTGCACTGTATTAGCAAATGGCTGGAAACGAAAGATGGTGATGGAACATGTCCACTGGACCGACGTCCTTTCGGTAAGATGATTGATGAGAAAAAAAAACTTCTGGTGTTGCGCCTTTTTTTATGCTACAGTCTTCCTTTCACATTACTAATAGTCGTTTTTTATATTGCATTGTTCATCTGAGTAGAAGCTGCAACATAATTTTTGTATAACAATATGAATCTAGCTCGACATAACTCTACATTAGCAGGAGCATTTGGTCTACATCTATACCCTTCTTTCGTTTCAGAAACGACTTTGCAGCCTCATTCTCTTTGATTTGGCGTAGGACATGGTCGATACGTCGCAGCGTCAGTTTATGATCCGGCTGCTGTAGGACACCTGGTGGTTCAAACAACGGCAGCTGGCGACGGAGGGGCTCCTTCTCATCTTTATCTGAATCTAGTTGTTCATGGAGAGCTCCAGCAGTAGTCGTTTCTCTCCCCATGTATGTCTTCAAAACTCGCTTCCGAACGCACATGCACATGTTCCAAATCGTGCTCCAATCCCAGCCACTGTTCACAAGCAATAAATTCTGGCAGGTGTCGATCCATTCTTCTGGATCGAGCATCTCCTTAAGGTCATCGATCGACCGCTCGACATCGCGCAGATCCGACTGGAGGCTTTGAAGCAGTAGATCCAAGTTGGAACCGTTGGCCCAATTATGGTTGATGGAAATGGTGTCGCCAATATTATGTACTTGATGCCACCAGCCTGAAGGCACAAAGAGCGTCTCACCGGGTCGCTGGAGGATGGTGAACCGGATAGCTCGATGGAAGTGTGGGAATTGCTTGGTGTCGACATTGTCAATGTCATAGACTGTGTTGCCGAGCGAATCGGTAAAGAGGTGTTCCTGATTTGGTGGGAAGAGTGTCCATCGCTTGACTCCACAAATATTGGCAGACCATGAGTACGATCGGTAGACGTCTGCATGGAAAGGTGTAAAAGTCCCGTCGCCGCCACAATAGACAAAACGATAGTCGTCTTCCATGTCGTCGCGTCTTGTCCAATATTCGTTCATCCAATCGTCTATGATATTTAGCATTTTAGTTTTTTTTTTGGACGTTAAAATGGTGGTGCACAGACTGGTGTTCTCCGAGTATTCCATATGTAACACCGCAATTGCCCGAAAAAAAATACCTCGGAATATATCTGGTGTATGGTAAGCATGGTAATCTGGAAACGCCTTGACAAAGTGAAAGTCTTTGAGGTACAGACGAGCGGGCTTTCCTTGTGCACTCAGTTCCTCCCATTGGTCTAGAAAGGCTTTGAGGTCCATAGTCGATCGTTTTTGGTCGGTAAAGTCTTTACATTGACAGTCGGCAACAGGCACGTCTATTGGGCCAGTGCAAAGACTCGAGCGCAAGTTTTCAAAGGCAGGCTTGCCACTTGCCGCCACCCACTCTTTGCGAGCACGCCATGGTGCTGTGAGAGCAGGGCCAATGAGGACGGGGATGTTGGGATCCAGGTAATGCTGGAGAAACTCGCTGTAGGTCGGGGGTGAAGCACAGTAAGGGATCTCACTTAGTGTAGAGTAGTCGCGAGTTGGCCAAAGCGGCACGTCGCGCTGCTCGTCGTCCTTGGTCATGCTGGACGAGGGAAAGAACAATGAAAAGGAGAAGTCATCTCCATTGGTGGCGTGCGTGGAAAACGATCGATCAGATTCTGTCAAAACCTTTTTTTTTTTCCTTGCTTTCATTCTGCTTCAGTTTTCTCCCTTTCATTGTTTTCTTCAGCCAAGTCGACTCTTTCGCAACACATTCGCCACATTCACCACCACCACCACCACCACCACCAACACAACAGCTACAGCCATGCCGGTCTGCACTCATCGAGGATGCGAAAAGAACTATGACGAGGAGACCAACACTGACACCTCCTGCACATTCCATCCCAAGGGTCCCATCTTCCATGAGGGTCTCAAGGGCTGGTCGTGCTGTTCCAAGCGTGTGGTCAGCTTTGACGAGTTTTTGAAGATCCCTGGCTGCTCGGTCGGACGCCATACCGATGCTCCTCGTGACGATGCACCAGTACCCTCGCCCAATGCCCCCTCCGCCGCTGACGTTTCTGTTGAACCGGCACATGTGGATGCCAGTGGCAAGGAGGTCTATGGTGCTCCAGCTGCCGCGCCACCACCCAAGGCTCCTTCGCCCGTCCTGCCCACTCCTGGTCATCATGGCATTCCTCCAGCAACCCCAGCAACAGCTCCAGCTGTTGAGGAGATTGAGGAAGAGGACGATCTCTCGGTCCCTGTGCCCGTAGGCAAGACTTGCAAGCGTCGCGGATGTGGACAGACGTATGTCAGCGAAGAAGAGTCGCGTGGCGCCAACGTCACTTGCCAATACCACCCCGGTACACCAGTGTTCCATGAGGGCTCAAAAGGCTGGAGCTGCTGCTCGCGAAAGGTTCTCGAGTTTGAGGAATTTTTGAAGATCAAGGGATGCCGTACTACCAACCAGCACCTGTTTGTTGGTCCAAAGGTATGAAGGCAAGATTCGTTTGCGTTGGGCAATTTGTCGTGTGAGGCAAAAAGGCAGCAATACATGGACTGATTTTGGACAATTAACCAATTTTTTTTGTGATTCTATATATTGGCGACAGCAGAAGGTCGAGGAGAAGAAGGAAGAGCTTGTCCAGTGCCGCAACGATTGGTACCAGACCCAGACACATGTCAACCTGTCCATTTTCGCCAAGAAGGTCGATGCTTCGACGGCAGTGGTTTCGTTCAAGGAGCGCGAGCTTTCTATTGATCTTAAGATGCCCGAGGGCAAGCGTTTCCAGTGGTCGCTGGCCCTCTTCCAACCCATTGAGCCTGAGAACAGTACTTTTGAGGTCCTGGGAACCAAGGTCGAGATTACGCTCAAGAAGGCCAACGGCATCTCCTGGCCTACTCTGGAGCCCAGTGAGGGCGCCCGGAGCTGGACTACTTTTGGCACCACGGGTGGTGCAGGTACAGTTGGTAGCAAGGTCATGCATCTCGCTACCGATTCGCCATTGTATGCTCAGAAGTAAAAAAGGGAGCCAGAGAAAGGAAATTTTAACAAGATCAAATCAGGTAGTTGAGTACACATCATTCCATGCATCAAAAATCTCAATGACATTGGAAGCCAAATAGAGCATTGTGGATTCGAAATAGATGAAGATAATCTGTATATGATGTTTGTGAATATGGACAATACGGGCGAGGGAAGAAAGGCTGTGGAAGAAAGTACTATAGATGATTATGGACAATAGTTGGAGTATTTTCTTTTCCTTGTCTTTTGTATATGTTATCTACTCATGTAATCTTGGTGACCTTCTTGCTAACAATGCCGAGCTTGAGCGCTGTACGGTCAACATCACGGTCCAGATCATCCAAGAGTTGGATCTGGTTATCGAGTTCTTGTCCAATGGCCAAACCAATGTGCTTTTGGCGTTGCAAAATGGCGCTAAACTGTTCAATGTGCTCGTCTTGCTGTCGCATCTGTTCCTTCTGGAGCAGCAGCAGACCTTCGTTATCCAATCCACGAGTCTGAGCCGTTTCGTTGACAATGTTTTGGATCCGACCAAAGACTCTCCGAGAGGTCGATGATGCTCGATGCGCCAGAGATCCGTTGCCGTTACCAAAGCCTCTTCCTCCCATTCCACCACCTCCCACGGTGCTACCAGTCATGGAAGATGATGTGGTCGAATACAGACTAGGTGTACTGGCGCCAGCTGCTGTGATACTGTGCATCGAGTGGTGATCGTCCGCACCAACGCCAATCGTTGAAGCACGGCCTGTTGATGATAAAAGTGCATTCCTGTCGCCCGAGCTGGCCGGTGTTGCGCCACCACCCTGATAATAACCAACACCATCGTTCTGTCGGTTGGCAATGACAAGCTTGGTCAGGACCTCACGCTCATCCTTCAGTTCCGACACCATATCCTGTCGCCTCCGCAGTTCACCACTAGACATGCTCGAGCCTGGGCCACCATAGCCGCTAGCGGTGCCTCCAGCTCCCGTTGCGAGAGCGGTCAATCCATTTTCAAGAGCGGGGATACGCAGCCCCAGTGTCGTCAGCAGTTTCTTGGCCTGGATCGTGCAGTTATGTGAAGCTGAGATCTCGCTACGGTTGAGGTGTGTCTCGCGCCGGTTCAGAAGCGATCGGATCTCACGGACCATGTTCTGTGATGTACGGAATTCTTCAAGCCAGCTCTCGGACGTGAAATGGTGTACACCAGCCAAGGTCGTCGCACCACCAAAGGAAGACGTGCTGTTACTGTCATCGCCACTGCCGCCATGGTGCAGTCTACTGCCAGCACCAGCGCCACCGAGCAGGTCGATCGATGAGCGGCTGACAGGGATAGCGAGGAACTCGCTCCACTCGAGAGTTTTACGCCATCGGTCGTCGCGATGGGAGAGGATGCCGCGGAGATAGATCTCTAGGCCCGCACGGCGCTCCTCTAGCAGCTCGGGTGAATCCATGGTTGATTGCCACCAATGTTTCTTTGGCAGTGGCTCTGGTGGAGGGTTGTTGGGGAAGAGTTCGATAAAGCGGTTGTGTAGAGCATCAAATTCACTGTATCGCTTCCAGATATTCCATGTTCGCACGGCCGCATGCACCTCAATCCGATAGACGGTATGTGGTTTGGGCTTGTCTCGTGTCTCGTAGTCACGCACAAAGATCGCCTGGATGGTTTCTGTCATGGCTGGAGGTGTGCGAAGGAGAGGGTGACAATGAGTGGGGTGGGGCAGGTGATTTTATTAACGAAAAGGGAGGAAAAGGGAGTGAAGGATAGGAAAAGAGGGATAGATGGGATGCGAAAACAAAAAGGAATAACAACAACAACAACAACAGACAGAACAGAAAAGATGGAAGGGACAAAGAGGCGGAGGATATGGAGATGTACCAAAAAGTGGATAGAGCTTGGAGGATTGGGGCTAACTGCAGGGAGCAAGATATGGTAAGCAGTAGTGAGAGCGGACACACCAAAAAGTGAAGGAAATGAGCAGATACCTGGACAATAGTGAAGATGGGTTGATGGGGCTTTTTGAACAATTATTAAATGAAGCGAAGAAAAGCAGGAGAAGGATAGTGAATGAATCAAATGAGTGCGAATGAAAAAAAAGGAGTGACACAAAGCCCAATGTTGAATAGAGTCGAGCACTTTTTCGTCACTGAGGAGAAAGAGGAAAGAGTTTGCCCTTTTGGTGTATGTATGTATTTGTAAATAAGGAGGTCACTGACCGTTCAAACAACCCATTGGAAGGGGGGGGGAGGGCAAGCAAGCACCCTGTTCTTTTCCTTCCCAGCCTTTCCTCCTTCTCAAGAGGAGAAAGAAAAAAGACAGCCCACAGGCATGCATGGATTCGCACAAACACAGTAATGCGCGTGTGTTTTGACCATGGGAAGTACAGTAGGTGAACCTTGTTGTACCCCCTCCTCCCCTTCAATGCATGCGTTGTTGTTCTTGCTATTCCTGCTCCGACGAGACCTGTTCTATCAGTTGTACAATCCGCTGCTTCAGCTCCTCGCCTTCCGCCAGATCTTCCACTAGCTCGCCATCATATGTGGCCGCCTGAAGGTCTGCGTCCGGCACACGTGCCAAGAACTCAAACACTTGCCAGTGCCCTTCCGCCGCAGCGCAGTGGAGAGGCGTCCATCCTGTCGTGAGTTACGGTAAGAAGATGGGGACAATCACCACCACCACCACAACAAAAAAACAACAATAGCAACCAAAAAAAATAACAGTAAGTCTTCCATTTCTTTGGCCCTTTTGGACATTGTTGATTTCGTCAAGAACATGGATAGGAAAGGAGGGTCTCTACGTATAGAGGACCCTTTTCCCACCCTCTGCAACCGCTCCCTCTACCCACTCACCTTCAATGTCAACAGCGTTGACGTCCGCACCCAGGCTGATCGCAAGCTTGCAGAGCTCCAGGTGGTTGTACGACGATGCAAGGTGGAGGGTGGTCAGACCACGCGACTCTGACTGACAATTGATAATTTCCTCCACAGACTTCTCCGGATACTCGTCCTCCAACTGAGAGAGTGACGACTTGAAGAGCGCCATGTCCCCTGTGCGCGAGGCATCGGCCATCAATGCCTGTGGATCAAAGTTGACTTTTTTCCTCAGTCCAGTCTTTCGCTTTACATGCGTCAAAGATTCGGTGAACATCCGCACAGACGGCGTGGACTGGTAGCTTCGTAACCTTGGTCGGTGCTGTAGTGGATTTCGAATGACTGAATGGTTGGATGTTTCGAGAGAACTGTTGGTCGATATAGAGATGGGCGTGCTGCCTCCACATTCTTGATCCTTTGCTACCGCAGGGAAGAGTGACTGAAGACCTCCATGACCATCACCATTTGCTCCAGACATGTTTGTCGTATCCATGCTCAGAAGAGGTTTAGGCTGTGCTAACGAAAGCTCTTCAATCGCAATCGAGCTACTTTTAGGCGCATCATCCTGTTCATCATTCTTCCTGACCTGCGACATGTCGAGTTCTATCGTTTCTACAACAGGAGGCCTTTCAGATGATTCCAGACGAGGAGCTGACGCCGATGTAGGTAGATTATGGAGAGTGTGGCCTTCTATAGACGTTGCAAGCCCGATAGAAGAGGCAGGCCGTACAAGTGGTTTGTCAGCAACATCAATATCTGAGAAATTGGTATTGTTCCTGGATCCTGATGATGCCGAAAGAGGCAGAACAGAAATCGATGTTGACCTGAGATGTCCAAGTGGTTGAAAGGTGCTCCAGCTGCTGTCTAATCCAGATTCGCTTATGGGTGACGTTGGTAATGAGGTGTATTCAATTCGACGATATCGTACCACTTGTTTTCAAACGAAGAAGTCATTCAATCGAGAGACTAGCGTTAGTAATAGAAAAAAAAACATTTCCATGCTAAAACTCCCAAGCATGGAGAACTTCTAGGCAATATCCATACCTTCTGTCAAGTTTAGAAACAAGCTGAGAGTGGTGTTTTCATCTGCACAATCGACAGGTTTGTACTTGTGATCATTCATCTTGTTAAAGTTGGCACCAAGGTCTAGTAACCGCTTTGTCAGGTCCGCCATGCCTAGAAAGCTCGCGAGGTGGAGCGTCGTGTTGCCATCGCCCCACAGCTTGCCCATAAATTCGTAGAGAATCTTTTTTGATTCAAGGGTGTCCGATGCCGTTGCAACATAGTTGAGAATGTCGAGCGCCAGATCCTCAATAAACAGAAAGCAAGCGATTTGGATCAAATTAAGGTGGTCAACGGTTGGTCCTAAGAGTTCCTTGGCATCCAGCGCGACATCTGGATCATGCCCATACTGTCCGTCAGCATTGCTGTAGTTCCATGTGAGTAATGTTTGTAGGACCACGGAAATGTCATAGTTGTTGAGGACGCGATTCAACTCTGTTCGATCTTCTTGTTCAATGGCGTCCAAGATCTGTTTCCAGAGAGGGACCATCTTTGGCGATCCTGTCTCCTTCGCCGACTCAAACTGTGACAGTGCAGTGACAAAGGAATCATCGGATCCGATTGAGCTCAAAGAAGCACCTCCTTGCAGTTGTTTTGTATGAGCAAAAAGGGTGCTCGCTGTGAGAGACGGTCGTACGCCACTGCTATGTGTGGTAGTGGCTGATCCACTGTCTCCGTTTTCTACAATTTTTCCAGGTTGTATGCCTGAATCCGATTCCGAGGATAGTGGTGGCGATATCGGCAGCAGAGTCTTTTCAGGCGACCATACTTTGACTGACGTGGTGGTAGTCGGCGTGATCGGTGGGGAGGTAGTAGGTGGTGAAGCCGATGGACAGACTGCATATGTTGCCTGATTTTCCTTGGTGCTAGTATTAGTAGCAGTCTGTCTTGTGGAATTGAGACGTTCAAAGATAGTCGGTGCTGATTGCTGTCGAAGTCTTGGTGAAGAAGGTACTACATGAGACCCTACAGGATGAAGGACAGGAGCCTTTGCTGGTAGTGGTTTTGGTATCTTGTTGGAAGACATTGACACGGTCGTTGGTGTCTTTGCCGAACTTGATGTGGGTGAGTTGACAGAGTCAAACTGGAAAGGTGGCGGGATGATCAACGGCCGTGTCCTTCCAGGAAGTATTGAAGAGGAAGAAGAGCATGCACTGTTGTTCGAAGCAGTCCACGGGGATGAGGAGGAAGATGATGACGATGATGACGACAACGAAGACGACGAAGCAGCCTCGAGAAACCTCTGGGAAAGGCGCTGCACAGTGCCTGTCTTTGAAGGTGGCATTGCGTCCGGTTTCTTGGGCTTTAGACTTGCCATAAATGTGATTTTCCTTGACGGTTGATGCGGTTGTTTAAATGAAAAGAGAAAGAAAGGCGAAAGAATGCCAAATCCTGCACTCTCTTTGTTGCCTGCAGCAAACGAAAGGCTGGAACTAGGATCCTTGCTTGTCCTGTTCCTGGGATACTTTCTCCTTCGAGTTTGGAGGGAATATGCGTCTTCCTTTGCGTTGTCTGTGACGACAGATAGACTACCAGATGTGAGGTATGGATGCTCTCACAAGTCCTCGGAAGGGTGTGAGCCTGGTGGCGGAACGCGGTGAAAAACTGAATGCAAAGTACAGTGAAGCAGTGATGCAGGAATGAGAGAATGCTGGTAGACCTTTTTAGTGGACATTCATTCACATTGACATTGCCCACTCTATTCCCCTTTTTCCTCCCTTACACTCACCACACCCACTCATCCACACAAAAGTGTTGGGCGGGCGGAGGGATAGGTACAAAAAAAGGGGGTAGAGTTGATTTTGGCCACAGTTGCTATTGTCACAGGATCGCCCATCACCCCCCTCTTCGTGGTTGTCATTAACGTCTGTTGTTAAAAAATACCAGGCTGCAGCGATCACAGCCGGTAGGCGTGTCTAATGCAAGGTTCTCTGGAATAGCAAACAGTATGCCCTTTATTTTTCCATCGATCGAAAGTAATATGGTTATGGATGCAACACAGTCGGCGACTCCCTAGACACTCTCTTTTATGGTCTCATCTACAGCAGCGGCCAAAACAACATGAACCAGTTCGGTCAAGTAGGCGGACCCTTGCTTTCTTGTGCTGTGTCGACATGCTGATATGACGGGGTACCTCTCAGCCCCCGGTATGGCAATTATTGGAACTTCGGGCCGCATCTGCCGTCACTTACGCGTTTGGCTGCCGTATCACTTTTGAGTTTTCACCAAATTCGTCCAAGCAAAGAAGAAAAAAGAACTTCCCGCCTACGCACGTGATCAAGAACCCGACATATAAATACTGCAGATTTTACATTGTTCGTCTACATCCATCAAAACCCCTTCCCCTTTCTCAGTATAATCATATAATTACAACCATGGCCCGTCAGCGTTCCCGTGCAGCTCCCGTTCAGCAGAAGCGTTCGGCTTCGACCATGCCTGTTCGCCAGGCTCCTCCTCCTGCTGCCCCTGCTCCTGCTCCTGCCCACCACGCCCCTGCTGCAGCTCCTCAGCATTCCATGACCGCTCCTCCTGCTCAGCCTGTTCCTTCGCAGGGTCCTGGCCTCTTTGCCCAGATGGCCTCGACCGCTGCTGGTGTTGCTGTCGGTTCGGCTGTCGGTCACACCATCGGTGCCGGTATTACTGTAAGTTTTGACATTTTCCTTCATATTGATTTTCGGTGCTTTGATCCGATTCTCCACATGCAGCATTTCCTGATCTAATGTGAATTCTTCAACTAATTATTTATTTCTTTCATGCCCTTCTCTCTAGTCCATGTTCAGCGGTTCGTCGTCTGAGGCTCCCGCTGCTGCTGCCCCTGCTCCCCAGGCTGCTGCCCCTGCCTACCAGCCCATGGCTTACCAGCCTGCACAGGTTGGCACTACCGCTGCCTCGTGCGAGGCTGACTCCAAGGCTTTCATGAAGTGCCTGGAGGCCAACAATGGCGATATGAACGTCTGCCAGTTCTACTATGAGCAGCTCCGTGCCTGCCAAAACATGGCTTCTCAGTACTAAACCAGTTAACGGGTTCCTTCTTGAATGAATGAATCACTGGACGAGCCAACCACCACCACCACTAAACAGATTGTCCACCAATCATCAACCCTCCTGTAATATCTTACTCTCTCCTCTGCATTGTATTAAAAGTCCCTTCTTAGAATCTCTTTAAAATAAAAAATGTAAAGAACAGAACAAACATTATGCTTTTTGTACAGTAACTCTGCGATCTGTGTGATATGTTGGATCGTCCTTGTTGTAGAGTGTTGTTTCTCTCTCATGGAAGTTTTGAGTGGGGTAAATGGACCAAACTCCGAGAATCCGAAATCACCTTTTCAGGAACCAAATGGATCCAAGCCACAGTTCCAACAGGTGGGAATTCCCCCTTTTTACCCGCCCCCACTCTCCCTTGTCAAATGAAAATTGCAAGCGCGGTCGAGATGGTTAATGATTGGGTGGATCACAAAGATATTATAGGACCACCCATAGTTAGATCATGACACCTGTTGTTTTCCACAACCAAGAAGGGATGGTTGGAATTCTCCGCAAGCGTTCTGGTAATCACTGCTCTAGCCAGGAGAAAAGGCTGTCAGATAGAGTATCTTTTTGGAAGCACTCTAGTTACGCATGGGGCATTGCGTGTAGCAAGCTATAATATTACTCTATTTTGATAAGCTGTATGGCGTACTTTTATTTGTGATCAGCCCTTCTTTCCTACAACAATAGCATTTCTCCTCCTCCTCTGTGTTCTGTTCATGCCTGTCTGAGGAGCTCGACCGTCGCCTGACGCACCAGCTCCAAGAATTCTCTCAGACGTTTGGCCTGTCTCATCGTCTCGCAGATCGTAGCCTCAGGTCCTTCGTTTCTTGGTGCTGCCACTAGCCGCACCAGTTCATCAGTCACCTGTGGCAAGAATTCTGGATACAATCGCGACGTATCATTCAGCACACGATACAAACCAAACACCAGCTCCGGGATATACAACCGGCGTAGCTCATCTAGCTCCTGATTCCGCCGCTGCTGCTCTGCACTGCCAGTGATTTCATTGTCCTTGTCCTGTGCACCACGGTTACCATCTGCTGCTCCTTGCCTTGCTGCAGCTGCTTCTCCTACCATACTTGGGAACCGTGCTTTGAACAGCCCGGGTGCTTCCAACAGCTGCATCATTGCCTCCTTCGCCTTGTCGGCCAATTCCTTGACGTTCTCCTTCCACGCAGCTTTCGTCGCCGCAGAAGCAATACTGATGGGCTCATTGGCCAGCGCGCGTTCCCATTCCTCATAGGCAACCCGCGCGCCAAACAGACCACGGTAGAACAACATCTCGTACGAATGTGCCTCGACAGCCGTCGGCTGGCGGTAGTGATGCTGCAGCACCAGTTCTGACATCACCAGGTCATGAGGCAGTGTCTTGGAGAATGCATACGCCGCATAAAGACGTCCTTCCAGGAGATACTTGCGCATCAGCGCGTTACTGCCAAACAACAAGTCGTGGAATGCTGGTCCATCGAATGTGAGCCACTCCAGCGCACGGAATTCGGCCTTTTCTTGTTCCGAAGGTGACTCGTTGATGCTCTTCTTTAGATTATGTACCGGATCCACAGCAGCCACCTAATGGGATACATGATTTGAAAGTATATCGTATGAGAGGCAGGAGTTGGTTAGAATCATTTTCCAGCCATAAAGAAAGCAAAATATCCTGTTTTGCCTAAAATATTTTCATGCCCATATGTCCATACCTTGCTTGTTTGCGCTTCCTGAAGGGCACGGGCTGTCGTTGCCTTGAGAATGTCGTGCAGGCAAAGGTTGTGTTTGCGAATGTTTTGGATAAGCTCCCTGCGCAAAGCTGTGGAGCCGGTGATTTCTATATTTACGATGCAATGTAATGCACAGTTCATGTTAGTGAGTCGGTATCAGATTGAACGCTGCGCTTTGTCCCTGATATGTATAAACTGCTGTCTTACTGGAGAGATATGAAGCACAAGCCTTGGTTTGAAGTGTAGTAGGCAGGAACGACGCATAGAGAGGGATAAATTGGTACTATAGAATAGAGCAAAGAATGATATATCAAAGTTAGCGACCGGAATATGTGCATAGATATCAGTAACAAATTACAGAGTTAACAAGTAGCAATGCATACAAGTTTCCGTGCGATTAGATGATCGACATAGCCGAGAATAAAGTAATCGCCGTCATCTTTAGGAACATGCTCATTCTTGGACCGCAAGAAGAGTACAAGGTGGGCCATGAAGCGCAGAGTTTGTGGGCTGAGTGTGCTGGCGCCTTCAATGGATCCCCTGCACCGTTCTGCAAGACGCGAAATAAGAACATGGGTTTGTCCAATGATGATGCTAATTTGAATCTCTTTGAACAGATCCTTGGACGTCTCGCTAGTAATGATGCAATGAAAGAAGTGGTACAAAATCTGGTTAATGAAAAAAGTGTCATACCAAGAGCCTGATGCCAGGCCAGATACAGGTTGGGCGTTGACATAAAACTGAACTAAATTCATACCGAATGGCTGAAATCTCGCTGTTTGCCAAAGAGGCAAAAATGCCACGTGGGTCCTGGACTCTTGGGGACGGGAAGGGCAGATCAGGTAACGGCAGTTGGCGCTGGTATTGTGCCAGCTGCTTCTGAATATAATACTCGATTAGTGCGTTGTACCTTGCCCAAGCATGATCTTCCCAAGTTGCACAGACCGGAAGAACAGTGTCGATATCTCCACAGAGAATGCCATAGACAGCGCGCTCATAGGCTTCTGTTGTAGGGTCTGTTGCCAAGGCGTAACAAGACGACTTCCACAGATTCCTTGTCCTGTTACCCTGTGGCTGAGAAGTGGTCGTCGCCGGGTCGAAATGTGGTGGTTCAGAGTAAAGTTGACCGCCATCAATGCTCTCCGCCCGCCAGATCTCTCCTGCATCCCAACAAGCAGTCTTAGCTTGATCGAATTGCCCCCGTCGAAGGCACTCAAACAACGTGCGTGCTAGCTGCTTTTCACATTGCTCGTGCTGCAGAGGCGCTGGCTGACCCTCACGTGAGACATGATCTGGATCCTGAAGAGGAGCGTCTCGAGTATAGCGCTTACGTTGTACGTTGTTAACAAAGTTTCCTGCTGTTACTTCCAACCATGTTTTCACAGCAACAAGTTTCCTGAATGCCGGTTCGTATTGGAGCTCCTCCACGATGGCCTTGTCTGACCATTTAGAAATATCCTGCCCTTGGTTCCTGTTCATTGAGGTTGGAACGTATTCCATGGATCGATAGATGGATGACAATAGCAACCATGTCTGGCTTTCGGCCTGCCAGACCTTGAATTCCTGAGCCGAGCCAAATATTTGATAGTCGGCATCCGACGCTTCGCGTTGCTGCAGTCGCATTGAGCTGTTGGTTTTGTCGAAAACATTGATACAGAAAATGAAATATTGGTTACAATTTTTTCTAATCTCCTATTGCAGTGTGCGGCGACGTGGTGTTCAATTGGTAATAAACATGATCATGCATACCGAGTAGAGCAGAAGGTTTCGTATTGGTGCAAGATGGAAAGCATGTCGAAACTCTCGCCAATGCTTCCACGAATGTGCAACAGCTTCTCTAGCTGATCCGCAAAAGCAGCATATCCAGAGGTGTCGCTATCTGGCTGACTCCAATCATCACCCATGTTGATGGCATCATCTTTGCTTCCTGCCGTGCGTGCTGCGAAAAAGTCTCCTGTAAAAAATTACAAACAAATAATATGATCAGTTGTCCGAGCATCCTGTTGTAGTGGACAGCTTCAATTGCTCTGTATCCTTTCATCCACATACCCTTGGGTGAGCTAGATAGCAGACATCAGAAAAGAAAAAAAGGAAGAACGGCATGAGTATGCGGTACAAACGCGTCAAAGCATACGACAAATATATGGCGTAAGAGTTTAGCATTCGTCCATGAAATCATGGTGATCCAT
This sequence comes from Actinomortierella wolfii, assembly GCA_016098105.1. Lineage (NCBI taxonomy): Eukaryota > Fungi > Mortierellomycota > Mortierellomycetes > Mortierellales > Mortierellaceae > Actinomortierella > Actinomortierella wolfii. Next base: position 23,179 of record JAAAIY010000172.1, read on the forward strand.
TACCTTTCGCGCATTTCAGTATCTCCATCCTGCAGTTTTGTGCCGAGCACATTGCGGCCAATGCTGATGGACTTTTTGAGAAAGTCGAAATTGCCTGGCTCCATGGGAAGGCAAATCGATGCGATGGTGGCGGTGGAGAGGACGTGGAACTGAAAAACTGTCGAAAACGAGTGTAATCTTGCCTTCTAAACCTGAGGTCAAAAGCGTGACGCGCTTTTGGTGTGGTTTATACTACTGAATGCAAACGACCTATTTTGTGGTTGTTCGGAGTGCCTTCTAAACTTATTTCACCTAATTGCATTCATGCATGCCATTCGCACACGGCAGTCAATGACGACGGCCGTGAGGTTACTACAGCCTTATGCTTCACCAAAATTAAGCACTCGTTTTCGGCCGAGCGTCTTATCTGTCGTTTCTCGGCCACAATCATATCGCTTGTTTTCGGCCACCCCGATCGTAGCCCGTGCCGAGTCGGACGTCTCAGCTAAAGCACCCCCAATTCAGGAACCAGCTACCATCAGCCATGATTTGATACAAACTTCCTCCGAACTAATCAAGGACCCTACTCATGTCAACATCCTGCTCGCAAGTGCACACTCACTTCTTGAGGTTATTCATACCACAGGGCTGCCATGGTGGGCGACGATTTTTTGTGCGACATTCCTTGTCCGAACGGCCATCACCTCTCCTGTTGCCATCTATCAACAGCGCGCTGTCGGAAGGATGATGGCCTTGAATCCAGTTTTGCAGGCATGGCTAAGTACCCTTAGAACAAGTGTGGGTATCGATCACAAAGTCAAGGGCCGTGACTATAGTACTTATGTTACCGAGATCGAGGCTGCTGTAAGCGCTTTCACATGTTTTGCCCTTTATCTTAAAATTCTGTCATGTTCAAGTATAACGTTAAAATCAGGCATCTGACTGATCACTCTTGATCCGCATACCAAATAGTATCGCGCCAAAGTGAAGGAGCTCTATGCAGCACATCGCTGTGATCCGCGAGTCAGCTTCTTGCTGCCCTGGGTTCAGATCCCTCTCTTTGTCACCATGTCGCTGGCTATTCGTGGCATGGCAGGCTATCCTCTTCCCTTCCTCGGTGACTCGAGCCTCCCCGTCGAGCCAGGTTTTGCTACTGGCGGTGCCCTTTGGTTCCCTGATCTCATGGCGGCCGATCCGACATGGATCACACCTGTTGCTATTGGCGCAGCCAACTTGCTCAATGTCGAGGTGAGGATATTTTGTGCTTGTGTTCCTTCTCTCTTTTAGAGGCTTTAGAATAGGAAAATAACGGAGACTGACATAACATCTTTACTTTCCTTCAATCTCCTGTTGATAGCTGAATAGTCGCATGCTCAATAAGACGCCAACAAGGAATCAAATCATTTTCCGGAATGTGTTTCGTGTACTCTCAGTTTCCATGATTCCAATTGCCCATGAGGCACCTATGGTATGGTTCCACTAACCTTTCCTCGTGTTTTCTATGGTTGTGCCATATAAAGCTAAATTAACACAAATAATGCTTTCTTCACTCCCTTCTTCCCATAGGCAATCTGCCTCTATTGGCTGTCCTCTGCAACGTATAGCGTAGCACAAAACTTGGCCTTTCGATCCGGGGCCATTAGAGCATGGCTGAAACTTCCGCCGCTTCCAAAGGCGCCAGTCGCGTCTCCATAATCATCCCATTTGAAATGTTATAAATTTTCCGAAAAAAATACACAAGATGTATGTGTCCCATCATCCTATTTGAAGATCTGGTTCGATTATATTGGGGCAGCACGATAGAGGCGCTACGTTTTTGCTAGTGTACAAATGAGGAATGGTTACGACAGGAACTGAATCAAGAGCGTTTGCTTATGCCATGGTGACATCCTCGTCCTTGTCTTTCTGTGTGTCGGGTGTGGTATGCTGCTGTTTGGGTATACTTGATGATGTGTCGCTATCCGTCTCCATCATCTGAATAATTGGTTTCGAAGATGTTGAGGTTGCCTTTGTGTTGCTGGCGCCTGGGTTGATGATGATATCTTCCTCTTTAACATCCTTCTTCAAGTCAAAAACGCCTAAGCCAAGATCCTAATTACGATAAAGTAGCAGGGAAAGTGGACATGAATCAATCTACTGCACTAATTCTTCAATACACTCAACGAAAACAGAATCAAAGCGTTTTCAGTGACTTACCATCTCAATGTACTGTTCGCCACTCTCCTCATCCACATTCTCAATGTCGACAGAGGCAGGATCCAGCTTGACTTGTTTCTCCAGCTCTGCATTTGCATCTCGAATCTTGGGTAAAAAGGCTTCTAATCGTGAAATCACTATATTATAGAACAGATAGCAAAAGTGGCAAAATGAATTTAGCAACGAAGGAACTTCTAGTTGATGTTGATTTCTCGTCCTGACACATAGATGAAAGCTTCCTATCGTTTTTGCTACTCCATACAGTCTGACTGGACACGAAAAGTCTTGCGTTCTCCTGGCGGAGGAATCGGGAATGCAGGCGTTTCTGTGCGTCCATTGTTCTTTAGCAAGTTGGCTAGTTGTAGACAGGTGTAAAAAACCAAGAGACGTTTTGGAGAGTGAGAACGACTATCAGCGACAGACGTAACATTTAGTCAGTCATGGGAATCCTTCCCTTTAAACTTTGCTTGGGGCCTTACCAACGCTCTCTTCTTTGGATGAAAGTTCTAAAACTTTAGGCATGGTTTTCTATTAGCAGCGTTTTGTGTCTTCGAGGGGGGTTTGCTGATTTTAGGTGAAACAGAAGGTAATGTGTTGCTGGTGAGGAATGGAGAAGAACAAAGCGAGAGTTAGTCAAAAAAGCAAAGCTTTTCATTTTTTTTATGGCCGTGACTGCTTCAGTGTTGTTGTTTTAGTACGCCTCTTCTTTTCAATACTCCATATTTGCATCTCACTTTGTTGAACTTACATCAAGCTCACTATTGCACACAGAATGAAGGAGACAGAACCTTCCAACAATGAATGTGAATTCCTGCTGCAGGCGCTGAAGGATGGTCTTCGCATCGATGGACGCAAATTCTACGATTTCCGAACACTGCGGCTCTCGTTTGGCTCGGACTTTGGTGCTGTAGAGGTGCAGCTTGGCAACACAAGGTACGAAGGCGAAGCGCACTGAAATCACAAAACGGGGATCCGACTGTATCTCATCTCCTATCTCCTCTGCGTGATCCTGGCGTTGCAGGCGGTTGTTGCTCTATTATTGTATCAAGTCTAACGCATGATTCAATCTTTGTATTCTTGGGCAATGGGTCGTAGAGTACTCGCCAAAGTCAGCTGTGAGGTTGTCCGGCCATACAGCGACAAACCCACAGAAGGATTTGTCATCTTCAACACAGAGATGTCTCCAATGGCATCTGCTACCTTTGAAATGGGAAAGTATGTATCTGTTCGGTTCGATTACAATGCACTGCGAAATATCTATATTCACCTAAAGGGAGATCTCGATGGCTTACATATAGCGGCTCGTTTTTTAATCTAATATCCTCGACAGGCAAACGAATGAAGAAGTTCTTGTCAGTCGATTAATTGAGAAGGCATTGCGGAGGAGTCGCGCCATTGACACAGAGAGTTTGTGTATTGTTGCAGGAGAGAAGGTGGGTATTTGGTCGGTGAGAAGAGCATATTGTGCAACGCGCAAGTCCACCAAAACAATGCTGACCGTTAACTTACTCCATGTTTGGTCAATTGCTTCATGTAGGTGTGGTCGATCCGTGTAGACATTCACTTTTTGGATCACGACGGCAATCTGACAGACGCAGCATGTATTGCAGCCATTACAGCATTAATGCACTTCCGGCGACCAGACATCCTTGTGGATAATGGAGAGGTGACACTATTGCCGATTGAGGAAGCCAACCCGGTGCCATTAAGTATCTACCACATTCCGATCTGTGTATCATTCGCGTTTTTCAACAAGGGACAACATGTGATTGTCGACCCAACATTGCTGGAGGAGCAAGTCAAAGAGGGCGACATGACCATGACGCTCAACATTCACAAAGAAGTATGTGCGCTATCCAAGGCTGGCGGAATCTCGCTCGAGATGGATCAGATTTTGCAGTGCACACGGATCGCTGTCGTCAAGGTCACAGAGCTTACAGAGCAGATCCAGGCAGCACTAGATGCTGACGCCAAGAAGCGTAATATCTCGCGGCGATAGAGCAAAAAGGAAACAGAAACACGAAAAATAAAAACGCGCCAAAGATAGAAAAAAAAAATCACGCTTTGGAACGTCATTGTACGATTCGAGTTCGCAGTCACCTGTAGCTGCCCCTGGGAGGTCACTCACCACACCCCAGCAACCCATCTTGCACTATAACTCTACTTTTGCATTCATTGTCCATTACCTTCGTCCTCACTGTATTCTCTGCCTGTCATGTCACACCAGTATTGGTTTGTCTCCATCCCCGCTGAGGGTAACCGCACTGTGGCATTCCAAAACTTCAAGGCCAAGATTGCTAGTGCCCAAAATGATCTCAGTGAGGTCGCGTCTCTGCCCATTCCTGAGTTCAAGGTACCGTCCTCTTTGCTGCTCTTTTTTGTCTCATAGAGGGACCATGAGGAGTTCGAAAGAAGGATGTGGGGAACGGGTGTGATTCCTTGTTTTTGTGTGTATATGTGTTTATTCTGTCCTCTAACCTAAGACCACTTTCTATGTGATACCTTTCTCATAAAAAGATTGGCACTCTCGACGTGCTCGTGCTGTTATCCGAAGATCTCGCCAAGCAGGATGTAGTGTTCGAGAACTCGGTCGTCAAACTTGTCGACACTATTCGGTCCTTGCTCGGTCCAGAATCGTCGACAAAGCTGTCCTCATCGCTGTCGGTCAATGAGAGTATGGTTCCTCTTTGACTTTTTTCTCTCTCTCTTTATGTTCAAAGTGCAATGTTCTTGAAAAAACAATCTGACCGTCTTCCTTTACTCTTCTTTTTGCCCTTTCTTTTCAACTTGTTGTTTCTTCTCACACCTTTCCACTTTTCCTTCTTTCGTATTCCACCTCAACGATCGAATATCTTCATGCCACGCAAATCTTCCAGAGACCATTGATTACTACCTCAAGACCTTCCAATGGAATTCTATGAAATACCGCACCGATAAGTCGCTTGTTGAACTGTCAGAGATTCTTGGAGCGGTAAGAGAGAAAAATTTAGCGACAAACTATTTAATTGTGGACAAGCTTGTTTTAGCACCAAAATGTGACCAGAAACGCATGATAGAAAGTGCATGGAAACTCACTCCTCTTTACGGCGTACCCTCCCTTTTTTTTGGGAGGACCTTTTTTTCTCTTCATGCGATATGTGGATGGACTCAATGTTATCTAGGAAGTGGCCTCAATCGACAATCAAATGAAGAACAAGCTTGCCAATTACAGCATTGTCAAGGGCAACTTGCAGGGCATCCAACGTCGCGAGATGTAAGGAAGGATTCTCTCTTTTTTACTCTCCCCTTCCTCTTCATTTATCTGTCGCGTAGTTCATCACTGTGATCGTATTCTTTTGATTGCTCACAAATGCTATCTTCGGTCTTTTATTCCATATTATAGTGGAAACCTGGCGTCGAGGAATATCGTCCCATTTGTCAAGAGGGAGCACGTTGTGCTGGACTCTGAATACCTTGAAACTTTGATTGTCGCCGTTCCCAAGTAACGTTTGTCTTCCAACAACAACTTTTTGCGGATACTAGACATTGGGCGGATGAAGAATGATAATACTGACTGATTCGCCCTTTTTTTCGTCTCGTCATTGCCAACATCAATATTTTGGCTTGAACAAACAGGACCTTGTACAAGGACTGGCACAACAAATATGAGACTCTGACACAGATGGTGGTTCCTCGATCTTCTCAGTATGTCAATTCAGGAACAACGAAGAGAGTAATATCATGTTGCTTGCAGCTGTTCCTCTCACCTACTAACATGTACGAAAAATACGCGCATACGACATTTCGTTTGATTTGTAACCAATAGGAAAATCGCTGAAGATGATGAATACGGCTTATTCACAGTGACACTCTTCAGACGCATTGCTGAGGATTTCACAAACAAGTGTCGCGAGGAGAGGTAATGGAAGGAGAAAAAAAAACGAAAGTGCTATTATGCAATGAATAGACTCGTTTCTTTACTGTCTTGGTCATCTGAACTAATAACCCTTTTCCCCATTATGTCACTGGCAACACGTGCTACTTTAGATTTATTGTTCGCGATTTCAAGTACAACGAAGATGCCCTGGAGGAGCAGCGACGAGAGCTGGAAGAGATGGGAGCATCGGAGAAGGAGCTGTGGGCCAATCTTTTGAACCTTGCCAAGACCAACTTTGGCGAGGTGTTCCAGGCATGGGTCCACCTGAAGTCGTTGCGTGTCTTTGTCGAGTCTGTATTGAGATATGGCTTGCCACCCGATTTTGTTGGTTTTACCATCAAGGTAAAGAGAGCGTTTTCTTCACTGCAAATGAATTTTCCAAGGAGTAAAGAGTTCGCTTGGTAGTCATAATTTTATTGTTATTCCTAACGGTCTAAATTCTATTTCCATCTCAATAGCCAAAGCCTAAGCAAGAGAAGAAGATTCAAGAGATCCTGGTGCGGCAGTATGGTCATCTTGGAGGCACTCCTAACGATCGCCTTGGCCACCACGCGTCGACATATGAAGACTCGACGGCAGACGATGGCCTGGTGGTTGGTTTGGCAGACAAAGATTACCACCCCTATGTATTCTTTACGCTGAAGCTGGAGGTTGAGCGGATGTAGAACCCTTTTTTTTATTTTATCCCCTCTTCTCTTCTTTACAATGAAAAATGTACTCTTCACCTCATTTATCTTTTCACACTTTCGTATTTTTTGCCCCTCCCTTTTCTCCTCAACAATGGATACAGATGATCTTTCCTCCACTTTGATTTTTGGCGTATATTGTATGCGCTTGCGAAAATAAAAAGGCATTGATTTCTGTATTTGACAGATGTACAAAGAAAAAAAAACTCGAAATATAACTAGAGATGTATCAGAGAAAAGGAAGGGTGGAATATACCCACCCTTCGTCCCAATCATTTTTTTCGCTCACTGGTGGTAAAATGAAGGGTTGGCTTGTGTACTTTGTAGGTTGGGTAGCAAGCCCAGTAACGCTGTGATCCGCTGATCGGCGTCCTGGAGTGAGTGCTGTGGTGCTTGAAGGAGGTTATGCTGAGGTTGTGAAGCTGCTAGTGCCTGTTGTGGCGGTTGGCTGCCATAGGATGCCCCGGCGCCAGCCCATTGGCCAAAAGCGCCCAAGACACCGCTGGCCCCAAAAGCCTGTTGTTGCTGTTGTTGGAGGCCACCGTAGAGTGCTGTGAGCTGCATTTGTTGTTGTAGCACTTGCTGTTGCTGTTGCTGATTCTGCGAGACTAACTGTGCAAGCAATTGGCTCAGTACTGCTGTTGAGTTGTCCGGATTTTCGTTGTCATTCTATAGTAGTTTCGAAGTTTCGAAGCCAATTAAAAAAAATCCGATTAGAAATTTTTTAAAAAAATAGTACGTGGCGAAATACTTACGTAAATATGTCAAAAATGATATCCAGGGATTGTTCTAAAATTTACCACATAGAGCGGAATTGGCCGCACGACCGCATTCGGGTCAACAGGTTCTGGATCTGGTTCGGCAGGCGAGTCTGGCATGTGCTCGAGATCGAAATCGCTCGCTGACAGTGTTAGTGCCTCACGAGCCTCTTGGACATGCTTCTCCTGACTTTCCAAGCCACGGTATGGGTATTCTGCAATGTTCTCCAGCCCACCAATAGGCGCGGGCGGATACCATAGATCGCCGCGCAGCATGATCTGCATCGCATCGTTACTGAAATAGAATTTATCCGACGATTCAGACATGCCTTTACGCGCGCCGTGGTCTGTTTCCATCACATCCCCGTGCATTTGCCGCTGTTGGTGATAATGACCAACGCCTCCACTGCTACCGTCGGCCATCCAATGACATTCTCCATTATCATGATAGTATTGAGGATGATCTTGGAAGTGATAGTTAGCGTCATACCCTTCACCTCCATCCTCTTCTTCATCTTCCTCATCGTCGTCCTCATCGCCATCATCATCTTCGTCGTCATATCCCGGCAGCTCATCACCATCCTGGAATGTGACGGGGAGATCCTTGTCGAATTCCCGTACCTTCAAGAAGGCTTCACCAAACTCAAAGCGGACAACCTTCTTATTCGCCTGTCCGCCAGCTGCTGGCGTTTTTCGGAGAATCGAGCCAGGAATAGATGGTGTTGATGCTGTGGTGGTGGTGGCAGAGGTGGCCGTGGCTGTAACACTACTTGATGGTGAATCGGTCAACGGTGTTGATAACAAATTGTTCATATCCACCTCGAATTTGACTATTCCCGAAGGCTCTGGTGTGGAACTTGGTGGTGAAGCTGCAGCAAGCTCTTCCGCTCGCTGAGCTCGCTGGAGTCTTCGCTGTTGGATCACGGCCTGTGCCTCTTCCATCGTCCCTACGGGTTGAGACGGCAAAGATGGATCAAAGTCTACATGCATTGCTCGCGCAGAGGTAGGCGAACTAGAGGGTGAAGGAGTAGAGGGAGTGGATGCGTTCGACGGTATTGAAACCTTCCTTTTGGGAGCTTGGGAGTCGATATGCAGATTTGGACTATCTTTTCGCTTTGTTCTGGCGTGATTGCTGCCAGTGCTGCTGCTTAATTCACTCTCGGAAGATGTGTTCTCAGATGATTTCGATTTGCCTGGTGAAGAAAGTGACAGTTTTGTACCACTGCTATTAGCTGGAGGCCGAGCATTGCTCTGACCGGCAGCCGATGCTGATGTACCGGAAGATTTAGAAGGTTTTGGGGCAGCAGGGGTCATCAACTCTTTGAAAAAGTTGGCATTGACTGTGGCCTTTGATTTAGGTGTTGTGTCTGAAGGTACTGGCTTCTTCTTGGAAAAGCTTGGCAGTTGCACGGACATCTGAATTCATCAAGATCAAAAAGTAAAACAATACATATGTTATCATGGACCATCGTCAATACAGATTCCAGGGATCGTTTCAACAAGAAAAAAAAATGAAATTTTGACCTACCTGTTCAAATAGCCTATCATCGTCACGCGATGTTGTTCTTTGTTTCTTGTTATGTTTGCCTGAGGAGTCATCGCTACTGGATGCGCTTGATCGCCCACGGACCTTCTTCTCCCATGCTTCACTTAATGCTTTTGCCTTGATGGACACGTCTGGAAACGAGTTATTCAAGTGAGACAAGGAAAATATATGAGTAAGTTTAAGTTAATGCTTCCAACAATGGTAATTGAAAACTGGAACAGGTCATGCATACCAGGATTCTTGTGTTTTGCCAAATGTGTAACCTCCCGGCTCAACGACGTTTCATCCACATGCTTGCTCTCCAGTGGAAGGCTGTCAAGAACTTCGAGAATCAAGAGCAATAGCGACGGGCTTATGACAAGTGAAGAAGAGGATGACGTTTCATTGGCCCCATTTTGTGCTTTCCGGCTCTCCATTAGCATGTTCTTGAAAACGTCCATGACATTAGCTTGAATAAGACGCCGTGCTACATGGGGATTTCGATTCAACTTCAAGGCGTTCAATAAGAAACGACGCCCTTCCTCATCGTCCGCCGCTCGCATCAATCCAACCACTTGAGGCACATCGTCTTCACGCGCAATAGAACCTCCTCGAAGTATTGGGATTAGATTTTTGGTGATCTCGGAAGCTGACATCTAAAAGGAAGATAAAACAGCAATAATTGATGATGAAAATACACTACATTAGACTTTTCTTTGTATAAAAAAGTAATTTCCACGAATATCATTGATCGTGATGTAAAATCGACAAAATAAAATATGATGAACTTACCTTGCTCGGTGTTGTCGAAGGGCTGGTTTCCCTAGATGGAGGCTTTCCAATAGATGTACCGCTGCGCCCTTGAAGCTGTCTTGGGCTACGTATGGAAATAAAGATATAAATCAAAGGAAAACGAAGTGAGAATGTTTGAAAATAGTTGAAATAACTCTACCATGGTGCCTCCCATGAAAGCATCATGATGTACCTCGATGGACTGCCTCCGATTGCGGTGTTGCCGGCGGTCACTAATATTGCAGAAAGGAAATAGAAAAGGAGGTGGCAAATGGGCTTTTTTAAATAAAAGAAAATTGATAATCGGGACGACGCGATACTGTAGTTCGCCAAATTGCCTTTAGACAATGGAGCGTTCACTAGATTTTTAGGAGGACGAAAGGAAGAAGTGCGATTCTGGCCCAAATTTAGGATTCACAAACACAGCAGTAAGGCCTGTGCGCGCGTTCCTTGTTTGTTTTTTGTTGTTTTTTGTTGTCCTTTATTCAGAACAGATCGTTCTTGCTTCTCCCTTGTCCCCTAACCCCCTTCTTCATGTCCTTCCCCTGCTCTCTCCATCACAACGCTCTTTTTAGAAGTTGTTAGTGTGTACAAGAGAATGTTCTGTGCCTTGCCTATGGGCAAAGATTGAGAGAAACTTACTGTTAGGCGAACTGGATGAGCGGCGCTCTGCTCTAGCCTCCATCGCTTTGTGATGTTGGTTCGCTGCAATGCGTCGCCTTGCAAACCATGTCTTAATCTAGACATTTGTGAAGAGGGTCAAAAAAAAACTCTGGTCAGCACAGAACCCCTATTATCACCCTTGTAAAACATATAGGAGAATGGTATGCAATGCAGCAACACGCTTTGCACTGGAATGAAGAGCGCGTTGTGTTTGAGGTCCACTCCAACACACCTGTTCCTCCTTCTTGCCCAACCTATCAGCAAGTCTCTGTCTCATCAACTGATCAGGATTTGGGACACTCGCAAAGACCTCGTTTAGTATTCGAAGGTCTTCATCGGAATACTTGGTCCTATTCTTTTGTCCTTCGGAGGCTGCAGGATACATCGGATGTAAAAGTACAGTGAACAAAGGGCACATACGAGAAAAAAGGTCAGTCGGATTAAACTTTTTTTTTGTCGGGGTAATAATCAACGAGGGTTGATATTGTATCTAAAATTTCCCTCTTCAATCACAAAACTCCACAGAACACGTTACACTACGGAGAAACCACAATGGAAAATCAATAACCTAGTAGTCAACTGGCGATCAAGAAAACAAAGAGCTTTTTTTTCTTTGGTCGCTCTGACCTCCGTGTTCTTCACGGTACTAATTCAATAGGTCAGGTCAGGATGACGCCTTTCTTACAGGGCATCCAGCATTGCCTTTTTTTTCTCAAGAGCAGAGCAACTGAACCCATCCTTCACGAGTTACAATTGTCTACCTAGGTTCACTTTTTTTCTTTTGTTGTTTACTTTCTCCTTTCCACATTCAATAGTCTCGCACAAGATTGATCAAAGGTTCTTCGAGAACGGAGACATGAATTTTTGTGGAAAGAACAAAGAATAGAGAAGGATACTTCACTACAGTGTTTTACCCTCTGTTGTGTAGGTTATATCTGTAAGCATTTTTACCTTTTCCCTATTCACTCTCTATCATTTCATTCATTCACCCCCATCCCACCCAATGTAAAGCAAAGAAAATTAGAAAGTAATCATCACCTCGACTGTTTGGCCGCTGGTTCACATTGTGCGTCAGCAAAGGTTCATCGTGCTCTGTCGGATACAGGCTTCCTAGTGTAACTTCTTCTTCATCCTCCTCTTCCTCATAATCCTCATCCTCCTCGTCTGTGTCGGCGCCGCTCGTCTGTGCATCTATCTGAGATGATTCTGGTACGACTGCGACAGTTTGGGTGATATCTGGTGTCAGTCGCCGTGGCGAGATAGAAGGGGACGGTAAAGGTGATGGTGACATATGACCATCACCTATAGTGATAACATGAGACTTTGGCTCGCTCTTGAGCGGCTGTGGAGACTGTTGGTGATGATGATACGAGCGCGCAGGTAGCTCAACTGTTTCTAGTAGCAAGCGCTTTGGTTTGTCTTGAGAAACCACCTCCTCCTTGATGGTCAATGTGGTCGATGAGTCTTGCATTTTCTTGCTGAGAATGGTTTGTAGGTTGTAGTACAGAGAATTATGTGTAAAAAAAAAGGTGCTGAAACGAAAGTCAGATGCTCTACTGAAAAAAGGGTAATTCTTCGTAGAGTCTTGTCCTGACAAAAAGAAATGAGGGTATGGGAGTCGTTATAGCTGAGAGAAGGGGAAATGGCAACTAACTACTCTATGCCAATTCTCTCTTATGGACCCTATTGGGATTTTAAATCTAGCTAGAGGAGACTATGATGTGGGGAGGGGGAGAGGGAAGAAAAAATGGGAAAGAAAGGTTGAGAGAGAGAGTCTTGAATGCTCACATATCATCATCATACAATAAAAAAAGTCAGGTGGCTTGTATGCCTTTATCTCCAATCTTATGTTACAAGTTACTTCCAGGCACAGATCTTTCATCAAAAAAGATCTTTCAGACTTGCTAGGACGATACTGGTGGTCGCGTGGCTCCACTTGCGCCAACTCCACCGCCTATTGAATTAGTCCGCGATCGATACGAGCTTTGACTTCCGCGCCTTCGCCCTGTATATCCTCCTCGATTGCTGTTGCTTGGACTGCCACTGCTAATGCTATTATCCCATTGATAATTCGCTGGCCCGGGTGACCCGGTAGCTGCAGCCCCACTCGACACTCGCCTCCAATCACTTGCATTCCGGGGCAGCTGTCCAACAAATACAGGCCTGGCCGAACCTTGGCTGGAGTAGCTCTCGCTCAAATTGCCTCCTCTCGGCGACGAAAACGACTGTCGAATTGGCTGTTTTGACGCACCAGGTGCCGCAGAGCCCGGAATGGTTTGCGCAGCAGAGGCATCCTCAATAGCACTGCCTTCAACAGCGTAACTTGTAGGAGGTGTATCGCCAGCCCAGAAAGTATTTTGGTCGCCCTTGATGGATGGTGTTGTAATCTCGTCGTCAAGGAACCAAGACTCAAAATCTTCGACAGGAGTGATGACACCAAATAAGTCCTGCGACCACCGGCCAAGCCGCTCAAGTTCCCGAATCACGTCCTCCATTACCAGTGCATAGGCGTAATAAAAGATGTAGCGAATATCGTCTTCTGCTGTCAATACAGCCTTGTTTTGCACTACAGGCAGCTGGCGAATCTTGCGGATCAGACGGCGTCTAGCTTGATTGGCTATAAATATGATTCGTTGAGGATCGGTTATTACATGGTACAAGTAAAAAGCGACGATGGATCATCAAAACTAGAAAGAGTAAGTCTATACAGTCATTGAGCAAAATAAAAAAAGGGTTCTTTACCTGGGGGGAGATAAGGTGGTAACGGTGTCTTTAGCCGTAAGGCTGATGCGAGCGTATAAAAATACAGAAGCACATTGCCAACCATTTCTCGCCGCTCGCGGTTAACCGGTACGATAAAGTCGCGGCGTGCACTTTCGACCCACTGATCTTTTGTGATCACCAACCGCATTGACAAGAACCGATCCAGGATATTTTGGCAGCTACCCAGCATGCTCCGGTAAGTCGACACAGGGAATCGGCCCTTGAGACGTGGTTCGTTTGGTGTCTCAGCCAAAAGCTCGTACAGTCTCAACAGCTGAAGCTGGAGCGACAGTTCGATTTCCATAAACTCCTTGTTCATATGCTCAATGCCGTATCGGCTACTTCCCGTTATAGACGACGATGAAAACTTGCCATGGGTCGTATTATCAGCCACCTCCGGTCGCTCCACCAACAACGTGCGGTACCGCGTGCTCTGTTCCTCCATGTGAACATTAGCGGGTGCCGACGGCATGCGATCCAAATTGGTCGAATATACGGCTACAATTTTGTTATACAGCCATGAAATATTGACCAGCAAGTCACTGAGGCCTTTTCGCAACTCCACACGAGCTTCGTATGGCCACACGTAATTGGTGACTGCCACGCCCACCAGCACACCAAAGCTCACAGATACGGCGCGATGGAAGGCAATGTTCCACACCTCTTCATGCGGGCCGGTGCTAATAGTCGGCATCGACGGTGATGCATAATACGCTGATGATGATGGCGGTGGTGACGGAGAGGACAGAGTAGTATCCCAAAGGAAGCGCGTAAAATACTCGAGTGGATTCACTGCATTGACGTCGTCGTCTTCGTCATCGTCGGGTGGTACCGTTCCGTCTCGGCGTTGACGATTGTATGTCTGAAGGAGCACTAGGTTGAAGGCCAGAAGCGAGATCTGACCCATCCTTGGATATGCCGATGCGAGAATCAAGTAAAAATTAGGTAGCGCCCAAAGGAAGCAGCAGATCGGAAGAATGATGGAATTCGCAGGGAAGAGAATATAGGTTGTGACACCCATGTAGCATCCCAAGAAAGTTCCCAGGATCCGATACAAGCCTACAATGTTGGTGCCTCCGACCGTTGGCACCATCACGATCACCATGGAAATCACTGCCCACTCGCCTCGATATTGAACGAAATAGGGGCGTGTCCAGTCGATAAACGCTGGTGCAAGGAGAATCACGGCACTGCATGCGGTCTTGATGGCAAACTTGAACTTGAACGAGCGAAACACGTGCAGAAACTTCCAGATACGCGTTGAAGCCCGTTGCATAAAAGTCTTTGGAGCTGGGGTGTGCAGGGTGTTGAGCACATTGTGTCGATTTGGTTTGGGGATAAGGCGGGCCTTTTTGTCTTTCTTGCGATGTGACACAGATCCAACTGGTGATGTAGCGTTGACAGACCTTGACATGGTGGGCTGCTGACTTTGATATGACTGAGGGTTATCTGCTTGAAACAAAGAGTAAGGAGAGGCGTGAGGATTCAAATGTCCGTACTAATAACAAATAGTAAAATGTGAAAATTATATGTTTTTTAAAAAAAGGGGGGTAGAGCCTTACCGTAGACGATCTCCTCTGGTGTTTCGTCAGTCGGATTGGTCGATCGGCGAGGTGGACGAAGCGACTTTGGGTATCCAGTGACGAAATAGAGTACACGGCGCCACCAGGACATCCTCGTGCGAACCATCCATGCTCCCAACCCTTCATCTCCTCCGACCAGAACATCGACACATCCGACAAAGTTTGACAGCTCCTTAACAAACTCCATAAGATTGAACACGAAAAAATAGACCAAGAAGATTTGTTCGCCGACTGGTGCATCATCCTCGGATTGGCGAGCCAATTCACTTGGTAGGTCATCTCCATCCTTCAATGCTGCCAAAGATGGCTCGCTCATATGACGCATCGCCTTGGATAAACGCTGGCTCGCCCTACGACTGGTCTGATACGAGTAAAATTTCTTGAGAGCACGGGAGTTGGCATTCTCAAAGATATCCAGCGCCTTCTCAAGGTTAGCCCGCATCACGTGGAATTCGGGACACTGTTGAGGGCGATGCTTGGAGTGACTAGGCAGGAAGGTGCTCGAAGACTGCCCATTCTCCGTGCCTGAAGGACGAGATTCTACTGCTCCATAATGTGTTTGCTGCTGAAGGATTGTTCCTGATGGACCGGAAGGTGCTGAACCCTGCTTGCCTTGGTGAGTATCACCAAAGATGTCCTGCATGTGCTCAATGGTGATTTTGCTCGTCAATGCGAGCGATTTCATGGGCCGCCCTACTAGATCCAAAAACTCGAGCAGATCGGCGCTCGCGCTATATTCTTGGTCGCCTTGTATACTTCCAAGAATGCTAAAAGACGACTTTCTCCGAGGCACCGTTGGCTTTTTGTATTGTTGCGTGGTTGCTCCTGCTTTGTTCCATAAATCTTCCTTGCGTTTTTCCTCCTTCTGGAGCATGTCGAACTGAAGACCGCACGAGCTGCGAAGACCGTTCAGGTACTGTGCCATAGTGTTGAGCGATTTGACGCAGCTCTTATATGCATCAATGTCTCTTTCTGCAAACTCCAGCTCTGCTTCTTCAAGGGACTTGGCCAGTGCTGAGAAGGACTTGACATGAGTCTCGATCAACTTCTGGACAGAGGATGATCCAAAAGGCGTCATGTCGGACTCGAGCAGAAATGTCTTTGTAAGCAACTTGAGAAGTAATCTCATGGCAGCTAACGACTTGCCAATATCTTGTCTGTATAGTGATGGAGTTAAGAATAGCATTAGAGATATTATATCATCAACCTGAAACACTTAACATGCCTCCCGTTTCGAAAAAGATAGATACCTTAGCTTATCGTGAGCGCTTTCGGGCCATAGAAGGACACAGATCGTAGTCGAGATGAATACGCCAAGGAGTACAGCTGTGGAAATAGTGATAATACGACCAAATCGAAACGTGTCTAGGTAGAGTGCACCCTCCTTTGTTAACACAACAAAGATGGTAATGTTGGCCAACGAGCATGCAACGCTGACAGTGGGGGTGCTGAAGTGCGCCTTGACGAAAGCCACGATAAACGTGCTTCCGCCTCCAAAGATGAGCAAGCTTGTGACATGACCCCAAATGTAAAGGTCACGTTTGTTGAACCAAACGGCGCTAGCAAGAGACGCAACACAGACAATAATACTAAATGCGATGGAAATGAACGCATTGCGAACAGCATCCACCATCCTTCCCAGAGTCCTAGCTGGATGGAAGAAAACGGCACACGTGGCAGCCAGATGCGCCGAGAGACCAACGTATGGATGGAAGAAAGGCGTGAACGAGACAAGACATCCCATAAGATAGGCTAACGATGCCTTGAGAATTCGTTTCTGGATTAGCGTCAACTTGTATTCCCGAATCTGGCGCCAACGCGTCTTGACTCCTTCGGGAATAAAGGACGACAGAGGCGGTATTCGTCGTCTCGGCGTAATGGGTGGTGGAATTGCAGGTACTTCGCCTGAGGTAGCAGAGCCGTCGATTGGCAAAGAACCATACTGGCCCCCAAATTGAGCGAACTGGCTATGGTTGTATTCTATGGTGCTCTCATCCAGCAAAGGCATGTTTTCATCTTCAGCCTCATTACCCGAATAAGATTCAGTATCGCTACGCGGCAAAGAGATAAAAGAAAGAGCATGAATTTAATAGACTCGCGAATCATGTCTCTCTTCCCCTCCTTTTGTGACAACCCGACTTGGAATCGTATGCTTTTTTAAGCAACTCCCACGAATGCTTATTTGCAAGTACCTTCTGCCTGGATCTGTTGTTAAACTGAATGTTCGTTGTTTACACACGCCGTAATCATAGACGACCTCAAATTCACTTGTGCGGTAATCTGTTAGGCTGGACGAGAAAAATTCTCCCCCTGCCACGGGTTGCCCTGATGCACCGCGCAGAGACCGACCTTGCTGCAGGTGATTGTGGAGAAGGTTGTTCTGGTATGAACTGGGTGCCCACTCAATTCTCTGACCACCACTACCACTAGCAACATCAGAGCGAGTCCCAGAAATTGGGGTTTCCATGGCCGACTCCATTACAGCCGCAATGGACCGTGTTGGTGATGACGATAAAAGACGCAAATCACCCCGATCACTAGCTGCAACGGTCCTCTCAGGAGTGAGAAATGTGGGCGACGAGGAGAGGTTCTCTGGACTCTTGACCAAGACATTGGTTTCGCCAGTTTGGACCACGGTACTGCACGCTGCTACTTCTTGGGATTGCGCTTGACTAGTTGTTGTAGAGGAAGAGGGGACGCTGATGTTTGTTTGTGTATTCATGGTCCTCTTGTCCATCCTGGTTGTGCTCAGACCATCTTCGCCCCCTGCGTTTCCGCCAAATATGTGTGGAGTATTTTCATTCGAATCGACCATGCGGTCGTCGTTTGTTGCTTCAGAAATGGATCACAATGGAAATGAGAAAGGTTGAGGAATGAGATGCAAAAGAGAACAAGAGAGTCGACACTAGAATGGAATGAAAATAAAATAAAACGACGACTGGGATACCTCAACACTTTTATGGTATGTTTGTACTGACAAGCATGACGAAAGAGAAAAAAAAGGCCGATCCATTTTCAGCTCTATGTCGTGTGGTGTACTATGATACCTCATAAAACGAGGGAAAGGAGGGTGTCAGACAGCGGAGATAGACTTTAGAGTCTACTGAAGGTACGTTGCTGCAGCAGTGCTTTGATCACTTGCCCCCCAAAGAGGAGAAAAAAGGGGGTATGCAGTTTCTGTTACTCATCCACAGAAAAGAGTTCAAACCGCCATGCACACCCACTGCGAAGCTCGGTTGGAGAAACGAGGCTTGCACACTTGCACAGTCGCTCAGGTCACTTGGACTTGACCCTCATCGTCAATACTGACCGTGAGGGAATTTTTGGCCATCGAGTGCAGCTCGCTTAGAAAGCTTGGCAGGGGATCTTCTGCGATGCCCAGCGGAACCAACTCCTTGATCCCCTCAATCACATTGGATCCTTCGAGAACCACGCTGACAGGAAACACGCGTTTCGTCAGACGACCAAGAGCATAGCTTTTTGAATTCGCTGTGTAGGGCAGGTCTAAACGGATGTTGACTTTGGACAGCGCAGGTTGTGTGTTGGAGCCAAATTCTTGTGCAACCTGAACTTCTCTGTTGGAAATCTCCTCATTATTCTCAGGTTCGATGTCCTCCATGTTGCGCAAGGGGCTATCTGTTGGTGATGGTGCTTTGCGTTTGGCAGGCATATGCAAAAGTGGGTTGTTGTCAACTTGGTCGAGTCGATACATGCTAAAATATCCTTGTGATTCGCGATGGAGCAAAAGCTCTGCTAGCGACGAAGGAATCTTCCCTGACAATGGCCACTCTTCAATTTTCTCGGCCTTGAACAAGCGAGTAAATGCCTAGGGAGAATGTGCGAGAGAAGGATTGGTGTACATCAATACCTTTTGGTGTTAGGCCAAATATTGAAGGGTAATCGGAGAAGAAAAATTCGGCGTATTTACCACAGAAGATGAGAAAAGAACATACTTCAAAAATGTATTCTCGCCATTCAGCCTTCACACCTGCATGAAGGAGAAAGTCAGAGTTGGAAAGCCAGATAAAGTAGGCGATAGCAGACGACTGTGGCAGGGTGTTTGGTGCCAGTCCATCCAGTATACTAATCCTGATCCAGATCATGTCATTATCATACGAGGCCGCAACATGCTATTACAGTACCCAAATAGAAAAAAGGTTAGATACGATGCACACCAGAATGATTTCGCTTTCATACATACGTCCTGGCGTCTCACCACTTACATGGCGAAAGTACGGCGTAAGGTAATGCGAAATAACTCTCTGAATCTTGGCTGGATTGACTTGGACCTTTGGTTCATTTCCTAAAGTAACAAAAGACCCATGAAGTAGAGTTAGCAGATAAGCTGAAGCACAAGAGTTGATGCCTATGTCAGGTCCATCTTGCATATTCTTACTATTTTCGCCATAGCTAAGCTTTAAAGCCTTCCAATTCCGGCTCTCAGCATGCTTTTTGTAGTCTATGATACATCATGATGCCAAATAGAAGATACTGTCAGCGAAGTCTGCAGTCTTTCAAAAAAAAAAAAAAAAAAAAAAAAAGTGTTACGGGTCCTCAGAGTGAATTTTGTCCACGCCCATGAACAATCCTCATATTCTTTCCAACTCACAGCAAAGATCGAGCTCGGCAATTTGGTGATTTGTAAGACCATTGGGCTATTTATCAATATTGGTTTGACATTGGTAGAATGTATATGATCCGTTATTATTTCAGGCTATAAAAAACGTCATTCCTGTATTATAAGAAATGTGTTTTCATTTAACATACCCAGTCCACTCCTAGGATTCGGTCGACTACAGTTTTCTTGTTCGCCTTTTCGCCAAAGTCTCGATATACTTGTTGAACATGCTTCTTATATTCTGCGTCCGACAGAGTAGCCAAGGGGGTGGCACCAACTGTGTCGGTTTCCTCAGGACGGGCAATGGGTCCTGTGGACGACCATTCAATGGCGAATTCGATCAGATCTTCCTTGGTGTGGCGATTGATAACGCGTCTGAGTCCAGGTGAATCAGTAAAACGCGTCGAATCCATTCGTCAATTCAGAGTTGCAAGAGCAATGGTGAACCTCTGGAATGGGACGAAACGACCTCTTTTCAGCAGGCAGTCACGAATCTGTTGCCACGCACTAAAGGCAGCGAAGCAAGCAAGGCAGTTTGCACTGTTATAACCCTGAACTTATTATACAAGCGATGGCAAGCCAAGGCGACCCTCCACTCCGGATTCAAATTAATGGCATCTTGCTGTCGACATTATTATTTGAATGTGCCAATGCCAGAAGTGACTTTGTAAGAATGCTCGCAGAACATTCCTACAAGGGATATCAAGTAACAAAGTCAGCTTTCAGCCGAGGACTTGCAAACACTAACAGAGGAAATAACCGCATGTTTTATGATGATGGCATATAGGATGGTCTACTTCTTGGTACATACGTGAGTAAGACGCGTACAACAGTTGATGACAATTCAGATGTCCGTAAGAATACGGTACACCGCACAGTAGGTTCGTACAGCACTGCCCCATATTCTGATACAACACAACACCATTTGTTACATGCTCGACTGCTGCTTGGTGCAAGACAGGAAGGCGCTCACATGTCCATATACACTTTCATAATATGGTAGTTGTACAGGGCGTTTACAAGTTGGAACCCAACTTTCGCAAGTTTTATGGTCCATCAGGAGAAGTCTTGCCAGCGATTCTCAAGTCCTATCGCATCCCGGCTCACGTATGAGTACACAAAGGCAAACCGTTTTCTCAAAATTGCTGCATTGCTGATTACATATGAAAAGAATAACATGGAATGTGCTTACCATCGTTTCTTTATTTCTCTATTCTCCAGCTCTCAGTATTAGGCTACATCAAGCATCGACGGACGGAATCTCATACGCTGTCTTTGCGAGATTCAACGGTCGCCCTGAGCCTGAAAAACTACCTTGAACAAGAGCGTGCGCGATCATACAGCTATCATTTGTTCCAGCAGCCAGTCTTGGTAGCTCTGATTACCACAAAGACTCTCGATGACATGGCAACACATGATTATGACTATACATTTTGGGCCGTCGGCGACGATGAGAGGTAAGAGAATCATGTCACTGCCTCTTGCATCGCCAAGAAACCAAAAACACAGCCCATGTCTTGGCACTATTGAATTCTGTGAGAACCGTGCCCTAACAGTGCTGTCTCTCGTATATTCGGCTCTCTGGGCTTACTTCGCCTTTGAAAGCTCGTTTGTTAAGGTGCCTTTTGAGGTCTCCAATATGATTGAGAGTCCTCAGGAGGATTATCAAGCATTCCAGTCCAACTTGGCCCCAGCACCTACACATAAAAGGTACGTCTTTGTTATGGGTGCACCAAGCGACTTTTTTGAAACGTAGAAATAGCGAGTTTCTCATGGATAGTCATTACATCCCTATACCAGCCATGCCGGAAGCATAGGACTAGCCTCGACGGTGAGATCGGTTGCTACCAAAGCTGTAGTAGATACCCATGAGAACATGGTTCTGGAGTCGATGGAGGCTACCAAGGTAGGGTAGAGCTGTTCTTACGAACTGCGTCCATAATATCTATAATAATAGTATATGGTGTTCCTAAAGGATAAGAATTTGTGTGGTATTCTTTTCATATTTACAATAGAAACTTATACGTAATGTCCTTCAATCAGAAGCCATGCTGAAGCAAGCCACTGAGGAAGTTGAGAAGCTGAAGCAGCAGCTCGAAGCAGGGGCCATGGAGAAAGAGATGGACCCATTTGGCAGGCCTAAACAGCGGCGGCAAGACAGTTCTCCGCTGGTTGGACTGGGACTATCCACAACAACACTGCCACAGTCGAGCAAAACAGAGATAGAATTGCTATGAAAAGACCCTGTCGCAACAGTCATCTTGCAATTAAGCTACCTTACATACAAACAAACAGAGCACAGTAATGAATCGTGGGGCTGATACCTCCAACAACTGCAGGATGGGATGTGCGCGAGAGAGTTTTGCGCGTTAATGCACAGAGGGGTCGCCACTGAGCGGAGTTGGGTTGGGTGTGCAGGAACAACAGGCCCTTCCTTGGGATATTATGTTTCCAGATTTGGGTCGAATACTAACCTTTATCAGTCAAAGTGACGTTGTTTTAATGGCGAGTCCAACAATTGGCAAGGGTGAGAGGGAAACACAAGCGCTCAGTCTATTCCAGCCAATCAAAGAGCATCCTGCATTGCGGATTTTGGGTAGGTCCCCGCCCTTTCCCTTGTTCGCCGCCGATGGGTCATTTTCAGCCCTCTGCATATTTCAAATCATCCCTTTTCTTTTCTTTTTTTCTTTTCTTCTTTTTCTTCACTCTTTGCCGAGTTCTTTCCCCCTCCCCTTCCTTTGTCCCTTCGTCCCCCTCAAGAGATTTTACATCTCTTTGCCTCTGACAAACGCTCGTCCCAGTCCACTACAGCGTTTAAACACTCATTCCTTCGGATTCCCTCTCTCTCCTTACCGCGAATCAGCATACTTTCTGCTTGCAAGACTCCCAAGTCTTTCTTATTTTCTTTCAGTCTTTCGCCTACTTTTTTTTCTTTTTTTCCCCTTCTCTATTTCCTCGTCTACCTACTCTAGTTTGGTTGGCGAAGAAATACAGCCGCTACTGCTTACAACCGCAACACCCCGCCCCGTTCCTCTGCCTTTGTGCAAGAGAGGCCAAGTCTTTTCAGCTACTTCTCCGCGCCCCAAGTAGTTGTTCTCCGAGACCCCTTTAATCGTCGAGAACAACTCTTTTCTTTCGCTTCCGCTCAAGTTCGTTGCATTTTTCCGCTTCGACCTTTCCCTAGCCACCACCAGTCAAGCCTTTATTGCCGTCTACAGCACAAGCACTCGATCGTCACCCTTCGACTGCCGCTTTGAGCTTTTCGCTAGACGACAACTTTCCCTTTTTCTTTTTTACCCACTTTTTTATGCCATATAACCCAAACACTTGTTCTTCGGATACATTTGTTTTTGACCCACCGCTCTTGAATTTTTCGACTTCAAAGTCTTCTGTTTTTATTGCTTCTGAGAAGCCCCTTATTTCTTCTACAAACACACCCACTTCATCTACCCAAGATAACAACAACAATGTTCTCTCCCGCAGCTTGTCAACGTGCCTCGGCTTCGGCCATGGTCACCAAAATGATCCGTCGTCGCCGTGCCTCGCCGACGGTTCTCCCGTCGTCTCTCATGGTTCCGATGAATCAAATGTCGAATCTCTAATCCACCAGGATATTTTGAACTTTGACAATTGGTTGTTGGAAACCACGTCTTCTACCTCTCCCTCCGCCACCCCTACTACCACCAACCTCGATGCTGCCTATACTACTGTGAATGGAACTACCACTCCTGTTTCGACGACTCTGTCAAGCAAGGATGGAACTGGATTCGACCAGTTGCTGTCGCCTCTTTACAACGACGCAAGTTCCACGTCTGCCTTCAACTCGCCTTGGACCCCATATCTTGACACGCCGGACCCCTCACCTTCCCAAACTCCCCTGTTTGGCTATTCGAATTCGGAAGACTCGATGCGCCTTGACCAGCTCCTGATGCCCCAGCTGGCCGTTTCCTCAGGAAGCAGCCATCTGGCGGATGTGTCGGTCGCTACCACCCAAGATGCCTCGACAGATTCTCGTCTTCAAGCCGAGCCTTCCCTGCTTGATTTTGTTCTGTTTGACGACATCGCCACTGCGCTCCCAGTCAGCGGCGACTCTGTTTCGACAATCACCGACCCTGCATTGATGACGACGACTACAACTCCTTCGACGGAGGAACTTGCTCTTCAACTTGTTGCCGCTGCCGCTGCCAACCTGGCTTCGGCTCAATCGAGCAGTATTTGCTCTCCTTTGTCGATGGACGCCTCTTTGGGCGAGATGACCAGTCTTTTCCAAGAGTCGCCTTCACCTTTGGCAGGAGTCGAAACGATTGTCAACACCAAGAACGATTGCTTCTATGATGCGACTTTGTCGAGTCCTCTTCAGATGAACTCGGCTGCTATTGCCTCCCCCTCCTCTAGCCTGGATGAGTTTGCGCTGACGTCGCTGTTGGTGCTGAGCCATGACTTTGCAGAGCCTTTGAACCTCGGATCTACAACTGGCATTGCAACAGCAACAGCGACCGCGACCCTGCCAGCGATTGCTCCTTATCATCCTGCCCACCCAGTTCCTCTTTCCCACAAGTCGGCTTCCGTTTCGACTGGAGTCACGACGATGACGACTTCTACCACCCAGGCTTGCTTGAAGCGCAAGTCGAATGAAGAGCATGCAGCCCGCGCGCTTCCAACCTCGTTTGGTGCTGCTGGTGCTGCGCACTCTTTTGGCAACAATAACATCATCTCTACATCGAGCGCCACTACTGAAAATGGTGCTGATGCTGCTCGTCCGTTTGTGTGCAGTATTTGCGGTCGAGCCTTCTCGCGGTTATTCAACCTGAACACGCACAAGATCACGCACGACCGGGCCAAGGCGCGGCAATTCAGCTGCACCGAGCCTGGCTGCAAGAAGGCTTTTACTCGCAAGAATGATCTGCAGCGACACCAGATCACCATCCACGGTGTCACTCATCGATTCGACTGCCGAGACTGCAAACGGCCCTTTGCTCGCCGCGATACTCTCCAGCGCCATTTGGAGCAGAGCGAATCGTGCAGCAAGGAGCAGCTGAATGAGCTCGATCAGATGTAAATACTTTGATTTAGTTTATAGCTTTTTTTTTTCTTTCTTTCTTTCTTATTCATAATCGTCATCCATAAAGCTTCAATTTTTTTTTATATTTTCTATATCTACATGTTTAACACTGTTGTTTCTTGAACTTGTTGTTTAAACGTGTTTGTCATTGCAAAGCTATGGTCGACGGGCGGCGGGGAGTGGGGATTGAAAAAAAAGGAATAGGTCCCACATGATTGTCCTGACTCATCACTTTGGTTCTGAATAAGTAAAGAATATTCCAACAAGGTCTTGTATGGTGTGTAAAGAATATAAACACACTTGGAGCATCGCCAAAGACCATGGCTCACGTTTCCTGCAAACTGAGCGCCCAAATGAGCAGCGTTTGCACCTCGAAATTTTGTGAAAAGAAATGGACAGGGGAACCAGTTGCCACGCTTTTTTTTTCTATATCTTTGGGGATCAAAAAGAGCAGTAAGGTGGCGATGATTGTGTCGGGCGCTCGACAGCCATAGGTCTCCCATGCTAATCCTCTACAGCAAACAAAATCTAGAGATTCTGTTTGTTGTGTTCACAAAAATCTTTGCGGCTCTTCACCTTGTACATGCATATGCCTTTTTTTCAAAGGAAAGGTTTAAGATATATGCAGAGTATAAAGATCTACTCATGCAAGGTACGTACAATTGTAAGGAGGGTCGGCCCAACCCAATAGAATTTCTAAACTCTCGTAAAATCTCAGTCTATCTACATAGACTTTTTTTAACCTTTGAGCTTCGTATCCATTGTACATAGCATGACTGAAAGATTATTTATTTTGACAAAACGATACTTGGCGAAGAAAAAATACGAGAACGAGACAATGAGCAAGGTGAAGTAGAAAAAAAAGAAAAAAGCAGAGATAAAAAGTACAATTTTTTAGACATGCAGTTACAAATGCAGCACAAACAAAAATTTGATCGGGGGTGGAAAGTACAGGGATGCTAAACAAATAAGAGGAAAAAAAAAGAAAAGAGAAAACGAAAAAAGAAGAGAAGAAGAGAAGAAAAAAAAAGAAATGAGGAAACAGAGATAAAAAAAAACAGTTATTTTACGATGGCGTGCTCATGGTAAGGGTGAGCTGCTTCGAATCTGGGGTTATCGCCGTCTCCTGCGCCAGTGACATGTCCAGCACGGCGGCAGCGCTGGAGGTCGACGACGGCATGGTTAAATTCGGCAACGAACCAACTTCACTACCCACCGAGGCGGTCGACGCTGAATCTACGCCCGTAGGTGTGGCCGGTGAAAGCGTGGTTGATGATGATACCGATGAAGAGATGGACGACGCTGGTGACGGTGCCAAGGCAGTAGCGATCGGAATCGAGGCTGGCGACCCAGACGAGGTAACAGCCGAGATCGATACATCCTCGGGAAAGCTAGCAAGTATTGGTGGCTGCTGTAATGCCGTAGTACTCCAACGCGTCCAAGGCTGGTGGACAACCATACCGTTCGATCCTATTACTGGCACAGACATGCGGCGTCCAAAAGTCCCCGAGGTCACCGGCGGGTGACCAGCGGGGAACGACGCGACTTGGGTGGTCGACGGAGAAGCGCCGCCACCACCACCACCACCACTATAACTACTAACATCGCTCGAAGCTGCCAATGCCATCATCCACTCTGCATTGCCCTGTGAATGCTTCAAAGGATGTGACCACCGATTCCGGCGCGTCGGCGAGAATGACATGGGGTATGGGAACTGGCTTTGAATAGATTGGCTCGTCTGGCTCTGTGTCCTTCGACGCTTATGTGTAGCAATGGATGATGTGGCTGGATAAAGTGGCTGATGTGTTGCTACCATCTTGGGCTGCTGTGAGAGCACTGTCGGTTGTTGCTCTTGCTGTTGCTGTTGCTGATGCATCCATGGCCCTACAACTGTATGGGCAGTCGCCGAAGCCATCGCCATGGATCGAGGCCTCCAATCAGCAAGCGGCTGTGCAAATGGTAGCGTCATTTGGGTAGCTATGGTTGTGGGAAGCGAGTTTTGCCGCGACATTGGCTGCGCGCCAGAGCCTGTTTGCTGAAGATCGTTCTGTTGATGCTGGTGATGCTGATGCTGATGCTGCTGTTGTTGGTGGTGATGGTATATTTGTTCGTACGAGTGATGTCGTTGTCGGTGGTATATTTGTCCGTACGGGTGCTGTCCTACGTGCATCTCACTCCTTCGACGCTCCAGATCCGCTATCGAATCGATGTCCAGAACGGGCACACGCGAATCGGCATTAAGCGTCGACAGGCTCATCGACACTGCTCCAGATGTTACTGGTGAGGATGGGGATAAAGTCGAGAGCCTTGGGGCCTGAGATGGGATTAAAACTTGATGGTGCTGTTGCTCCAGTGCGGCCCGTGCGTTCTGTTCTGCCTGTATCGCCTGAGTTTGAGCTTGTGCTTGGGCCTGGGCTTGAGCTTGAGCTCGGGCAAGTGCTTGAGCAGCCTTACTGCCACCTTTTGGGCGCCCACGGGGTTTGGGAACTGCATCCCGGCACGTTAGGGCTTTTGATGGATGTTTACGGCAGTTTTGGCAAGGCCGTCCATGATCACATTTGATGTGGGACCGTTTGCATGCTGAGCAGGCGATAACAGGAAGAACAGGCTGCAGAGAGGCATCCATCGTATGCTGTGACGCATAGTCTGTCGAATTAATAGGCATGGGTAGCGCTGGGTCTCCCGGCGTCATGGCGATGCCCATCGTAATCGACTCATCATATGGTAACATGCCAAACGCCTGAGGGGATGCAGATGGTGAGGGAGACCCTGTTGGAGACGACTGAATCGACGAGCCATTAGAATGCGGATGCTCCACATCAAGAGGATATATATGATGTTGGTGATGGGCCCCTGGGTATCCTTGATGCGCCTATGGCAATGGGCGGAGGAACAAGGTGAGGGAAGAGAAAGAAAGGAGGGCAAGGCGAGGATGGTAGAAGTCCCAGTGCAAGAAGAAAGATTGCAAAGAAAAAAACAAAATTTCGTACAAGTGTAAGTATACTTCGCAATATCATCAAATACTGCTCGCATGCACACACATGTATACAAAGGTGCTCCTCAGAAAAGCCAGCGAGAGAGCAGTAGGGACAAAAAAACGTGGGTGTCCATCTGCTTATTCAATGCACAAAACATTTGGACATGCAGCATCTTTGTTTACCTGTTGTGTTGCAGGATGCATGTCGCAAGCGATGGCGAGAGCTATTCCAGAGGCAAACAGCGATGTTGGTGGTTGCTCTGAATCCGAGGAGAACGGCTGTACACCGTTGTGCGTCATGGGAGAAGTTTCTGCAAGTGTAAAGTCTTGAGGATATTGTTGTGAAGGATGCTGCTGATCATGCGCGATTGCTGAGGATGCTATAAATGGTCTGCATGGGTCTCGACTCGTGCTGTTATTGTTATTGTTATTGGTGTTGTGCTGCACCTGAAGCGAAGGAACCAAATCGTCCAGATCAAACCCACTGGGCATCAGCTGAGATTGTGTCCGCTGCTGGCCATCCTCGCAACTAAGGCTACCATCACTCA
Source organism: Actinomortierella wolfii (assembly GCA_016098105.1). NCBI lineage: Eukaryota > Fungi > Mortierellomycota > Mortierellomycetes > Mortierellales > Mortierellaceae > Actinomortierella > Actinomortierella wolfii. Next base: position 51,245 of record JAAAIY010000172.1, read on the forward strand.
ACAGCTGTGTCTCTGAATGAGTGGAGAAGAACAGAGAGTATGGTGAACTGGAGGAGGCCAGGGTGACAACAGGTGTGCTATCGGATGATGATGAGCACTTTACTCCTTGTGCCACGGCTTCACTTGGAGCAGCCATAGGCCCGTGTGAGAGGATTGGATGGTCGAGAGATGACGACATATGGATGCTAGATTCCGGCACAAGGAGCTGCTGCTGCTGCTCCAAGGCAAGATGAGCCATCGGGTGTGGGCAAGAGGCAGAAGCAGAAAGAGGCGAAGATAACAATATGTGGCGATACCGCGGGTGGGTTGATCCTTGTGAAAGCAGACTTGATGGTAAGTGGTGCCGTGAAGAGAGGCTGCTGTTCAAGGATAAGTGGCAGGGCAGGTATGATCCTGCCTCAAGAGAGTCGGCAGACGGCTGGGTTGTGTTTGGGGATTCAGAGGCAAAATGGTTGGAAGGGAGGCGACAAAGCACGAGGCAGGAGCGTAGTGTATGCGCTTCAGACTCTGGAACTGATGGTTGATGGTGGCCAGCTAGCTGGGGCGAGAAGTGAGAATTAAGAGTCGTGGAGGGTTCAAGAGCTGCAGCGGAGAGATGAGTTGTTGTAGGGAGAGGTGGAGAGGATAAAGAAGAGGAAGAAGAAGAGGAAGAAGAGCAGCAAGTGGTAACAGTGGGTGGGTGAGGTAAGGTGGGCAGGAGAGAGGGAGCAGCACAGTTGTAGTTGTTGGTGCTCTTGTTGTCGACTAAATGGGCCTCGGAGGAGAGCCAGTCAGTGAGCAGGTATCTGTCTAGGTCAGGAGGAGTGGTCTGTTCGCCTGAAGTGCAAATCTCATGGACAAGCTGCTCGAGCGGCAGTCCCTGGTGGTGGTGGTGGTGGTGTTGCTGAGGGAGAACAAGGTGTTGCTACGAAATGCCGTTGAGGCCAGTGAAGCGTCGTCCAGAATGGAATGCAAGTAAGAAAACAAAGGCAACACGAGACGAACAGTAAGTGGGTATGTAATCCTCGTTGAATAGCAAGGCGAAGGATAAATACAAGGGATGTTGCTGATTGCGTATATGGAGCGACGAGATAGGATACGGTGGGTATACTGGAGAGGATGTATTTTGTTTTTAACAAGAAAACGAGCAAGCAGGCAAGAAAGAGACAAGAGTGGGAAAAGAGTCAAAAACAGAAAAAGAGAAAGAGAGAAAACGAGTGAAGGAAGGGAAGAAAAGCGAGAAAGAGGCGGGGCCTTATTGTTTTTATACCACCTCAGCAAAGCGAAAAAAGCACATGCCCTGTTCCCTGTTCCTCCTTCATCCTGTCTTTGCCCCCCTCCTCCTCAACGCACCGTCTTTTTTTGCATGTCCTCGTTTGAACTAGAGTATTCCCTGTTTTGTCCAGCCAGCTGGTGGACCCGTTTTAACCTCCCTCCTAACGCACAAGACACTTATTGGCCAAAGCCAAATACAAGAGCCAAAAAAACACTGAATTGAATAAGACCCACTCAGTCACGACAGTACGTAGTAAACAAAATAGAGAGGGAGGGAGGGAACGAAGGGGGAAAAAAACGAGGAAAGTGACCAAAGAACAGATTGGTACTGTTTTCTTTTTGGCGGGAATTTCAGCATTGAAAAATGGCGGCAATGAGAGAGAGACGATACAAGAGCAAGAGGATAACAAAGGGACGAAGATGTATAAAAAAAATGGAAAGAGTAACGACACATGAAGTAATAACCAATGACATTTGCATTCGCATACATACAGAATAGATTATTGAATAGCTGATTCCGTTCAACCCAGTAGGAAGGATTATGGATGATGGGTGACTCGATGTTTTTGTTGTGCTTTACTTTTTTCTCTTGTTTGTTTGCTTTGCATACTTCCCCTCCCACCCTTCCTTTCTATCCCTCCCCTCTCCTCCCTCCATTGACTGACCTATCCTGTTATTTTGTCAATCACTCTTTATTTTTTTTTCTCGTCCATCCGATACACACTCGCTCTGTCTTTTTCGTCCGCACTCAATCTTTGGGTTGTGTTTTAAGCTTTGGCCGCGTCGGCTGCCCCAACTCTATCTCATACCCTCAGCGTAGCTCTCATTTGCTATCTGTCCGCTGCTTGAATGTCCGTGATCCGGTGAAGAAAGAAAGTAAAAAAAGGTACCTGTGCTCAGTCGCCGTGCAGAGAAAAAAAAGGCGAGGATGGGGAACATGAGGGACCAGAGGAATGGGTATCGTATTTATCCGCTGCAGGGAGGCATGTCCATGCAAGATATTCGTTAACCCTTCGCTGAGGAGGGATGATGTTAGGTTTGACACAAGCAGATGCGGTTCGCGTAGAAACAAGAAAGCAAAGGAACGGGCAGTGGGTAATAGGCACAACTCAATAGGGTTGCATGAACAAGGAGCGAAATATCTGCAGGATACAAGAACACGGTATATATCTCTCTCTTATTTTTTTCCCAAGCTTTGACTAATAAGATATCCAAGCGCTATTCCTCCCATCCCCTTCCCCCCAATCCTATTGCTACCATTCACGGTTACTCTAATAACTACTAACACACTAGGGTAGATAGCCCTCCCCCCTCCCTCTTATTTTTTTCTCGACCATTGAATGGTACCACAGATGTGTTTCCTGTTCTCCCTCTCCCCTCTCTTCTCCGCCTCTATCGCACCCACACAGGTACCCTCAACTCATGGTTCGCCCTCCCCCTCTCACGTTCTACTGTGCAGTTTTCTATTTTCGCTTACCAGACTTTCCTCTCCTGCAATGATCGCCATCGGGTACAGGCTCTCAGCCTGCTCAGGATCGTCAGTACCGTCCTCCATCGGCATCATGTTCTCGAGAAATTCAAATGTATCTCCCGCCAACATCTCGAATATACCGAGCCTATGGTTTCCTACTGCCTGGAAGAACCCCCTCTTCCCACCATCAAATAAACAGATATGGGAACAGAGAAACATGAGCATAGATTATCGGTAGCTTGTCACGGTATCGATCTCTCTCTAGTTCCTTTTGTCCTTTTCATAGCCATTGTTCCCTCCTTCAGGAAAACATTCTCTGACTTCCATTCCCAGGCTATCTAGGGATTCGCTCCTCAACAACATACTCTTCTCCCTCAGACAATGAAAGACCCTCCTTAACCGTCTCTTTGCGGTTATGTTACAGATAGATAGAATGAGAAGAGACAATCATGTGCCCAAGGCAATGCAACCTCCCAACCACCACGCACTTGTGAACAGTTACCTTTTGAGCTTCAAGGCAGTCGTGATCCATCTTCTGATATGCGTGCTGCTTTTTTTCTATCTGTTCTTGTTTATTGGAAAAAACAAAAAATAAATTGTAGCGTCGTATGGTGTTAATTATCCTGGGAAATAGCTACTTAGCTCTGTATTGTTTGTATATACCGCCATTCTACATTGTTTGGTGGTCTGTGACCCTTGCCAGCGAACCACGGACTTCTCTGCCCTGCCCTGGCAACTGTGTGGAGTGGCAGTATGGGAAGAAGGATACCACTGTCCCTTTCTCTACAGCCCCCAGACTCGATACACTCCTAAACTTGGGCCACCCTTCCCTGTGAACTGAAACAGAGTGCACTGCGATTTGAGAGACATGCACAAGGCTCTTAAGAGCAAAAAGTGTGTGACTGAGGAAAAGAGAAGAGGGAAGAATAGGATAAGGGAGGGAGTGAGGAGGGAGAGACAAAACTCGTGTTCGTTACTTGTTACACCGCATTTTGGCGGGAAACATAAGCTCTCCGCTCCTCTCCTTGGCTTGGTTTCTTCAGGATGCAAAGAGTAAAAGAATAAAAACAAAGAAAAGTCTTGTCATTTGGCAATATTTGCACATAAACGTAAAGATATCCAGCATAAAGACAATGCGTTTTGTTCTTTTTTTGAACAGCATTTGTTTTCATTGCTGGCGGTAATCGAGGTGGAGGTGGTGTTGGTTCCACTCTCCTTCCCCCCTTTCAAAATGAGTGGATAGCTGGTTCACTCCCATTCGTGCAAAGGGCATCATTGTTGTAGCACCTAGTGCTCAGATGACCCTCTCTCTCCCTTTGTTTACAACGTCTTTCCACTTAGTCAATTGAGACGCAGGCATTGGCAGACAAGCCTGCTCTCTCTCTCCGTAGTACTTTGCTAGGAAACGAGCAAGACTGTAGAACACACAGACTCGTACCTGCAGTGTGGGTCAATGGCTCGAGTTTCAGGGGCGAGCAAAGTCAAAGAGGAAGGAAATGAAGCAGACAGAAAGTAGGAATGGAGTACATATGTCTGTTTAGAATGAAGGGAAGGGGAAAGACAAAGAGAAAAGGACGCTGTTACCAGCAGAATGACAAACGGATTCACAGAGGTCAAGCGTCGAATGTCATTCATCATCCTTGCAGATGGCTCATTTGGATGCTTACATGATAAATAGGATCAATAATAATTACTCCCTTCTCCTAGGAAAAAAAAAGATGATGGTTGACCATCAGTAACATCGAGAGGAGTTCAACATCAAACTGTCTAGCTTCACCCACCTTCTTTCTTTCTCCGTACTCATTTGTACATCGTATCCGGTGAATTTGATGACCAGAATATCCATCAGGCAGATATATAGCGTAGTATGCCTTGGACTATACAGGTATGCGTGGATGGGTAGACGGTACTCTGGCCGTTTCGTACAGCATACTCCTTGCATAGAAAGAATACATTTTGTTGACTTATCTCTCATGCTTTGCACCTAGTGAAAACGAAGACCGATAGGGCACCCTTAGCATGCTATCGCTCCTACTTGGTAAACACTTGTCCGGAAGAACAAAGAAGCAAGGAAAATTAGCACCAAAAAGCATACACCCTAAACACATTGTGCAGACGTTCTCATAATTTGTTGTTCGGTTGACCCCCTTCGTTCTCCCTTAACTCTCGCTATTTGTTCAAGAATGCCAAACTCTATTGAAATCGGCTATCCGATCTCGTTAGGAGAGGGAAAACAAAACAAACGATATCTGGACTGTAAGAGATGCAAGGAGTATAGTCAAATCGAGTAGAACAAAACAGCCGCGCATAGTCGATGGGTATCTCTTTTTATCGCCATCGTTCCAGGTTTGTCCATCTTCCGTTTACCATCCCGAATGACCAGTGCGTCACCCAGGGAGCCCACCAGCGGTGATAATGATGACCAAGTCTTGCAGCATAAGCGTCATTACACTTTACTTGACTGCTGCTCTCAAATAATCCCCTACAACTCCTCGTAACTCAGAAAAGGATTAAATAATAGTGATAGAATAAGAGAAAAAGGTTGACATGTCTAGGTCCACGGATAGCGAGTATATGCGTGGGTTTATGGATATTATGTTTTGGTGTACCTGTCCTTGGAGGCAAAAAGTATTGCTACGAATTTGTTTGGGCACACATGTGTGCCTTATATGCTATACGCCAATTGGTCAATTTTCTTAGGGAAAGCTATCGATTCTTCCTCCGAGGAGAAAAAATGAAGGTAGGGTTAGCACCCCGAATGCTTGTACACGCAAGCGACAAATTGGTAAGAAAGAAAAAAAGAAGGTGGTGTTATGTTGACACTCCTCTTCAGGTACTTCCGGCAGGAATTCGAATTTGTTTCTCCTTTCTCCAAGTCGTGAAATACTCTTCAAGGTTGCCAACAGCCATGTGGCTCGCAACAGGGCAGTGCTCAGTGGATGTGAAGCGCAGTAATCTAACTAGAGGGAAGCCAAATAGTTCAGATACAGTTGGTCAATGCCAAGTGTATTATTTGCACTGCTCGTCTTTTCCCTTCTCTGTAAGGAATAGAAAGGGTTGAACAGTGTATAGTTACTTTTCGTCTGCGCTGCTCAATATTCTACATTACAATATAAGAGGCAGGTGATGATGAGAGCGCACGCTGGCAAAGTTTATGGAACTGAAAAACTTATCCCTCGGATTTGTGTATCCTGGCGTTTTCTTCGTGTGCACAAAACAAGAGAGAACAAGTGAATAAGAAAGAGAATACACTCCCGACTCAGTAACTGGCCCGATTCATTCGGACGCCTATGACAGATGATTTATGCACATTCTTCTTCAAAGAAAGTTGCTCTCGAATGGGTGTGTCAACGCCGATGGGAGTACACAGGGTGTGGACCATGGTCTGGGTCACTCCACCCCATTTCTTCTCTCACTCACTCAACTACCTACCCCCAACCCCATGTAACACTTCTGCATGCACGTTTTTTGGCGGGAAATGAAATTTACTATGGAGGCGTCTTTTCCCTTTCTACTTTCCTCTTACCCATGCCCTCCAATCACCAGACCAGCTACGGAAAAGAACAATAAAACACAAAAGCCAGCCCATCCCGTTCCATCGCGGATTGACTGTCATGCTTCTTAGACACAAAACTCAAAAGGAGGAACAATGTATGTCATTTACTCTCTCTCTTTATACTCCCGCCCATGCAGATGTTAAAATGTTGTACCCCATGGTATGACAATGCATGATCAACAATGATCTGGGGCATCTTATTTTTCCTTCTCTAGTGTGTGGTAAGCATGCGTCCAAACCATATGTGCATGTATGGTAACAGACCCACCCCAAAACCTCTGTGCCTCTATCTCTTTCTCTCTCTCCCGCCTTCTGTACATTACTACGGCATGCTCTCTATTTCCATGAACATACCTTCATCAGAAAAACCAGGCAATAAATTTCCTTATCAAGTCTGGCTAATGTATCATAGGGTACAGCACATAGTGTAGTAGTGTAGTGGAGACTGCCTATCCGTGTTCTATAAATTTTTCGCGTCATCATAGTAAATCGTCTCTCTTGAATTTATCAGTGATTTATTCATCTACACATAATATTTCGTTTATCGGTTCTCTATGATTCCTACATTTGTTGGACACAGTGTATCATGGAGAACCGACAAAAGCCCCAGAAAGAACTTTTGCAGATATAAAAGCACTCCATTTTTTCAACAAAAGCCATATGCAACAGGCATTTTTCTAGCATCTTACTAAATACCCCATTTTCGTATCTTGCGCTACAAAAAGGGAAATCAGCGGCCATGATCTCCTCCAATATTCTTCTGATGTCCATTGCTGGCTTTGTCCTCACTTTCTGGCCAGCCCTAGGCGCCCCCATCTTCGGTGATCTTCCAGCCACAAATTATGTTACTAGCGGCGACTTTACGTTAGTCAATGATTTCGGAGGACCCATGGACCCCGGAGTTAGTGGCTATGTTGGACCTAACGATGCTCTGCCCCCACTTAAAGTGCCTGTCAATCCGCTCGCCATTTTCCCCCAGACCGACGTGATTCCTAGCACATCCGTATACCCTGTAGTCTCTGTGTATGAATAAGATACGCGTATTTCGCAATGCACGCAGTTTCATCTGGATAAAGTCCGAGAGGAATGTCGTCCTGTCACTTTCACTTATACTTAATGCTTCTCTCTCCTGCTTTTTCTTTCAATCTTTCTGTCTATATCCAGCTTCCCAACCCTGTACAACGATTACAGCATCTATGGACCCCCTTACGTTCCTTATTCTCCCAGTATTTCCGGTGCTAGCTTTGGCGGCTTCGATGATATTGGTCTTGGCGGTATGGCTCCTTTCTAAACGAGTATTCCTTTTTTGTATCTCTCGTACAAATGGAATCTTTCGCTACCTGCCTTCATTCTTTACAAATATTGATATAGTCAGATTCTTACTCATCGCGCAGGCAATAAAGACCGAAAGAGCAATGCTTAGCTCGGTGTTTTTTCATACGTGTCCCGAGCGATGAAAGAGGAATGAGGAGAGGAGACGGACGTATCTTTTGCTATTGACCTACCGCTACCATGGAATTCATTGAGGACCTTATAGGTTATGTTTTTTTTGGAACTTTGAGCATTTCAAACAGGGAAAAAGTGCTCACTCGGACTTTGTGTACACGTGGTGTCATTACGCCACCTGTGTATAAAAAAAACTTGAGCTTCACCTTCTACCACTTTAGCTCGTCCTTCCTCCGTTTGACAGAACTGACAAAAAGTCACCGACAAGCGATAGATAGCACTGTAGTAACACTCTGGAACTCGTTGAACCTGCTACTTGAAAGCATTCTCGATCCAACCACATCTACGTTTACAGCGATATCGCTTGTCCCTCTTCCGAACAGAAAGAAGGAAAAACAATGTTCAAATCAGTGGTTGGAATGGTAACCTCGGAGGTACTCTTTGATGTTTCGTCGAAGCTCCGGTTTCCAGGGGGTACGTGGGGTAGCTTCTGCATTATCTTCTTAAAACTGCTCTGTTTTCTATTTTTTCCTTTTTTTACTCCGTTTCTTTCCCAATCCCACTTTACCATTCCCACTCCCTACATCCATACACCGAAGCAATTCAACTTATATGCCAAAGCTAGCCCGTTAGAAGCAAACTCACATCTTCCACTTCCAGACCAAATCATTCACACTTTGCCTTATTTTTTCTGTGCTTGAAGGCACTGAGATAGAAATGTGGGGTCTTTCTTTCATTGATACGTTCCTCCCTCTTTGGATCATCCTTTGTATGGTTGGTGGTGTACTTATTGGATATTACGTCCCCAATGTGGAATCGGTCCTCAATGCAGCTCAACTCGCCGACGTCTCTCTGCCGATTGCCATCGGCCTGCTCTTCATGATGTACCCGGTCTTTTGCCGTATCAAATACGAAGATCTACCGTCTATACTGCGAGGGCAGTTCATGAAGAATCAGATTATCTTTTCTCTGATTGTCAACTGGATCATTGCTCCCTTGATAATGGTTGCTCTGGCTTGGATGACGCTCCCAGACTTGGCAGATTACCGCAGTGGCGTCATTCTTGTCGGCGTAGCCCGATGCATTGCGATGGTGCTTATCTGGAACCATTTGGCTGGTGGCAACCAAGAGTTTTGTGCTATCACAGTCGCCATCAACTCTCTACTGCAAATGCTCCTGTACGGCCCGTTGTCATACTTTTACGTCGTTATCCTCGGTCAAGGTACCCAACTCCAGATTAACATGTGGACTATTGTCCGCAGTGTGTTGATCTACATGGGCATCCCATTAGTGGCTGGCTTCCTCACTCGGCTGGCTTTCTATCGCTTTGAGTGGTACCACAAACACTTTATCCCAGTGGTCGGCAAGCTTTCGCTGCTGTCACTGTTGTATATTATCGTTGTAATGTTTGCGCTGCAGGGCCATGAGATTGTTAACGACATTGGCAACGTGCTGCGCACAGCGGTGCCCTTGGTCCTTTACTTTGTCGGGATTTTTGTTGCAGTACTTGCATGGTGCTATCGCTCTCGGATCCCTTATGAGATTGCAGTGCCCCAGTGTTTCACAGCAGCGTCGAACAATTTTGAACTGGCCATTGCTGTTGCCGTTGGTACTTATGGCGTCAAATCCAAGGAGGCTTTAGCGGCCACGATTGGACCACTGATCGAGGTTCCTATGCTGGTCTCACTCGTTTACGTGATCAAGTATGTCCATCGCCGCTGGTATGGCCCACGAGAGCAGCAGCAGCAGCAGCAGGTCTGTGCATTTCCGGATACATCTTCAAGCTCGACACCCACTGTCGTAGATGATATTGAGAAACAGCTAGACAAGGCAGACTCTTAAATACCCTGAGTCACCCTCGCACTCAACCATCTCAACCATATAGTATTTTAAAACTGTCATTTTCTTACAATAATCACTCTTTATAAACAAAGCTGATGCCAAGTTTTTTTTTTGCCCAAAGGGTTATTTTATTGTGACAAAACGTGAATATGGATGAGACAGGATAATTGGGTTTTGATTAAGGAACTTGTGGCGAGACGAGTTACTCGTACTTGTGGGCAATGTCCTTCCATTGGCGCTAGAAGAGGAGTCAAGGGAGAGAATATAAAATAGAAGCATGTTAGAGGAAATCTCAATGTGGATTGGATGATCGAACGACTTTGAACAAGCGTATGAAAAAAATGAGAAATGGCTGTTATCATTATGATCCTGTTGAAGAAAAAAAATGTTGCAACGCGTGTGTTGTAAACCAATATGCCTCAATATAAGCTATACTCCTGACTATCATCGAGTTGTTGGTATAATTTGCACAATGATAATCCCGCTTGTCCGCTTCCTTCTTGTTCGCAAACACGCTGTCATTCAAGCATTCGGAAAGCAAAATCCCGAAAAATATTGGTGTGATATGGGCATTCATGCCACTGACGCGCCTGTAGGAGCATTGCCAAGCTAGTCAACCCTAGTCAACGATCGCGCAATGAGAGTTGCTACTTATGTTCCATGAAAGAGGTAAGCAAGTCGATGTGTATGTATTTCTGTTGACATTTCGGTGCGGCGATCAACTCCGGCTGTTGGCGACACTCGGATCGCCCAGGTTAGGCTGGTATTATTTCCTGTGCTCTGGCTTGACATTGCAGCTCTGTTTTGTTTAAATTGCTCGCCCTGATCATAGGAGTGCAAAGGCATCGCGATACATTTGCTTGTGGACAACAATGACAACCAACAAGCACAGACAAAAAAGAAAGGGGAATTGCATGCGTAAAGAAATACGAAAAAAGGAGGTGGATGCAATGAGAATGAGGGACTTACACCCTTGTTGAGGTTGTCCCAGATGCGGTCAGAGAGGGTGTCAAAGGCCATCTCGAAGGCGAAGGCACCGACGAAGATGGTGGTCAAGAAGACCGAGTTGCGCTTGACGATGGCGTTGTAGCCGGTGCGAGCGAAGCGGTTGGCAGTGGTGTTGTTGGCCGACTTGACAGGCATGATGTGACGATGGGGATTCGGTAAGGGTTGAGGAGAGAAGGGAAATGCTTGCTGAAGACCACCTACTTCGGAATCTATGGCTGTGTTTTTTCCGAGAGTGCTAAAGTAAGTACATTTTTAATCGCATTTCCTACGTATTTGGTATTTTGGCAATAAAATCTTTTCTGCAACTTCTGCAACTGTCTGCTGTGTGTCTATTGAGCTGTTTTGTGCATGTAGCAAGTAAACTGTTCTTGTCTGGAGGATTATAACATGGTACATACACAAATCCAACACACACCCTCGACTATCGGCCAAGCTGCTAGTCATGAACAAGTCATTTATATTGCACATGTTTTGTACCCATTTCAAAATCAAATACAACACTCCAAATCCTAAGAAAATATCAGACGAAAATTTTTTTCAACTCGATTGTTTATTATCAAAAATTCTATGGGGTATCCGTCATCATCAACACGCGTCAACCGGAGTCCTCTAACAGTCAAAAGCGAATATGAACAATACAGGTTAATATCGCGTTACTTAGTCACTTGAAAGAATGGCGTCTTTGGATCAACAGGTTTGTTGTTGATAAAGAGCGTGTCAGAAGTAATTGGCAATAAGTGTGTATCCGCATTATGGATTGGAACAGGTCTGTAAAATTTGTTTCATCATATAAGGTCTTTGTCAAAAACAATAAAAGAAGGAATGGGCAAAGTGGGACGAGAAGTGTCATTCTTACCTGGCTGGTGCAAGAGGGTGAATCTCTGCAATTGCAGCCAGCAAGTTGCTTTTATACCAATTGACAACCTCACAACATAAGCCTCCCAAGGAAAGCAGTCCACAATTTAATTTTCGTGGCAATGAACCTCGGCTTCTTCCTAGGCACACACACTTTTCCCCTACTCTACCAATGGCATTGCTAAGGACAACTGCTTCATGGTGCAAGGCATCATTTGATTCCCGGATACCTTCCCTACCTCAGAATGCCCGCTCTCGACCATGGTCGTTTGCCGTCCTCACTGTAAACTCACAGCGGAGGCACTACTCGGCCAAAAAGGCGGTAGAGACCTCCGAGCCCCGTGCCCTACTTGGTCGCCCCTCCAACAACCTCAAGATGGGCATTTTGGGCGTCCCCAACATTGGCAAATCGACCTTCTTCAACGCTCTGACCAATTCGTCTGTGCCTGCCGAAAATTTCCCCTTTTGCACTATCGACCCCTCGGAAGCAAGGGTGGCCGTTCCTGATAGCCGATTTGACTGGCTTGTTGACCATTACAAACCCCAGAAGGTGACACCCGCCTACTTGACAGTTATTGACATTGCCGGATTGGTCCGTGGTGCAGCCAATGGCGAAGGGTTGGGCAATGCATTCTTGTCGCATGTCCGCTCCGTGGATGCACTATTCCATCTCTGCCGTGCCTTTGAGGATCCGGGCGTGACCCATGTCGATGGATCTGTGGATCCTGTTCGCGATCTCGAGACGATCCACGATGAGTTGCTCTTGCGAGACATGGACTGGCTCGATAAGATTCATCAAGAATGGAAAACAAGTGTTTCTCGCATTGGCAAGAATGCTACAGCTGCTGATAAAAAGAAGAAGGATGACTTTGTACGTCATTTTATAGGTCAATGAAGTGTGCATTGGAAGTCTATTGAGCCTGGCTAACTCTTCAACTCTTTTTCCTTCTTACCAATCCTTCTAGGCCGTTATCGAGAAATTGAGAGACTGGGTGAACAGTGGTAATGATGTTCGCAAGGGCGATTGGACCAACCGAGAAATCGAGGTCATCAACCAGCAATACCTACTCACTGCAAAGTATGCCCATAACCATGCTTTCATACGGGGATTTGACTGACTTCGTAAAGAGCACAGATATTCACGTCCGATATCCTTGTTGTTTGAACGTTTCTCTATCTCCTCTTTGTTACAGGCCAATGATTTACCTTGTCAACATCAGTGAGCACGACTACCTCAACATGCACAAGACACCCAACCCATGGATTGCCAAGATCCAAGCGTGGATCGATAAGAATCACCCTGGTGACCTACTAATCCCATTCTCAGGCTCGTTTGAAAACCAACTTTCGCTCTTCAATGACACACCTGAGGACAAGCAGACTGTACTTGATGATGCATCTGAACAAGCTGGTCGCACCATCACCTCTGCCCTCCCAGAGATTATTGTCCGTGGACGAGAGGCTTTGCAGCTGCATCAGTTCTTCACTGCAGGTCACGGCGAGGTCCGTGCTTGGACTATTCGCGCTCAAACTAAGGCTCCACAGGCCGCTGGTGTGATCCACACCGACTTTGAGCGTGGCTTTATCATGGCTGAGGTCATGAAGATGAACGACCTGATGAGGCTCGGATCGGAGGCTGCTGTCAAGGCTGCAGGATTATATCTTTCAAAGGGCAAGGATTATGTGGTGGAGGACCAAGATGTCATTTACTTCAAGTTTAATGTAACAAACAAGAAGAAGTAAGACTCTTGAAGAAACAGGAAACATAATACTGATGTTAAAAACATAGAGCATATAGAAAGTATGTATAATAGCAATCCTAGATTTCTTGCAATGTGTCGCTCAGTTCACATATCTTTTTATTTCACTGTTTATTCCGTTGGACTTTGCGGTTCATTACCACTGTCAAGTCCACAACGGGTGGAGAACAATGCCACAACTAGGTCGCCAACCCTTATAGAGGCTATCCAGTTGATCGGACGATTCCTCGATGAAGATTTACATATGTCACAGTCGAGTCCTGTGAGATGATTCCAAGAGTAATCCTAAAAGTAATGAAGATTGACAAGAGTATTCCCCAGGTAAGTCTCTCTGATCGCTAGGAGCGGAGTAAATAAAAATGCTGCTAGATCAATCACTCTTGAACGTACGTTTTGTCCGATGCTCGCCTAAGGCGCTCGTCTTGTTCCTGAGCTATGCTTTCAAAGACATGTGCCATATACCTTGTTGTCCATGATGCAGAAGCCAGAATAGGAAGTACAAGATGATATCCACCCTATATATAACAAAAAAATGATGTGACGGGCTGATTAAGAGCCAAATAGCGACGGATTGCTGCATCACCTTGCATCATAAGACATGCTTCTCTTACTGTATCAGGATGGGTTCCTTCAATGAAACACTGTTGCAGAGTAGTGGATGGAATCACGCTCACATCTTTAAATTGCTTAGCCTCTGTCAGATCCAGGTACACCTGGAAGAGTTGCTCCGCGTGCTCGGGATATAGCTCGCATTCCACTTTCAACTTGTCATACTATATATGTAAAATAGGCACCACGGTAAAAGAGGGTAACGAGTGTGAAAAGTTATCCGTAGACCTTCTCTCATTTCATACATGTTTTAATAGGGTACCTTAGAATGAGCATGAAGGGCATTGGTCATGGCGTTGAAGCATGGGAGGGTGGAGCCTGTGCCTTTCCAAAAAATAATTTGTGCATTGTGTGGCTTGCCTAATTTCACTCTAGCAAATTGAAGTAGGATACCATCTCTGAGCTTTTTCTTCTTCAAGACCCACTGACACCATGACACGCGCAACTGAGGCAGCAACCGTGATTGGCATTCTCGGCACCATTTACTTGGCATTACTCTTCCAATGGCTTCCCATCACATTGCCAGCAACCGTTCAGGAATTCACTCTCCCCGTGGTATGGGCATTTCTAAAGAGCACCAACAGATGTTGAAAAATAACGAAGGCAAAATAGGGAACAACGTCTGCATGTGCCACACAACGAAGGAACCATTTTGTAGCCTAACAACAGGATCACCTTGATGTCACGTATATTTTTTGATCTACTCTTTGTTAGCTTCCGTGGTGGGCATTGGTCACATTCGGCGCTTATAGTCTTGGCAACATTGGATACCACGTGATGACATTCCGCGACTGCCCGGAAGCATATGACGAGTTGCAAGTGGTAATGCGACACTTTGAACCATTAAATAATCGGAGACATGGACTCTTTGCTTCTTTCACAGAAAAATAATACTTGTTATTGTTTGCTAATCACCTGGACTTTTTTTTAATATTTTACAAAACAGCAAATCTCACAAGCACAGAACGACCTGCGAAGCAAAGGCATTGCTATTTAAAACAATCGACAAATTTCTGCTAGAGATTCTCTTTCTACGTCCTCCACCATACCATGCAAACCCATCAATAAATATCTATATATCAACATGGGAATGTCTGTCTCATTTTCTTGCACCTGGAATAGGGGGGTAAGAGGAAGGAGGGGGGCACAGAGCAAGTACAATTTAGAATCAGGGTATGAATATTGTATTTATATAATACGAATGATATGTAAAGAAAAAAGAAAGGGATAATGTGACGACACACTGGTGTATCCAGATTAGGCGGCCTTCTTCTCCGCCTTCTTCTTGCTCTTAATCATGACCATCGAGAGGAAGCTGAGGATGACAGTCAGACCGAGGACGAGGATCACGCAGGGAATGCGGATCGCGTACTCACGAGGTGGGAAGTATGAATGCAGGTAGTATGACTCGTCCACAAAAGGCTATAATATAAAGAAAAATAAAAGGGCACGTCGCGAAGGTCAGCTATGAGTGTCATCCTGCTTCGTTCCTGGATTGATCTATGATTATGGAGACTTGTTCCCCTTGGTGACAGTTTCGAGTCCGTACCATGACAATTGCCCATAATGTGTAGTAGACAAATACTGTTGTGCTAAAGATTAAAAGCGACGCGCCTACAACTTTATCCTGCCCGCTTGCCTATGGGGGGGAACGACAAGGCACGGAAATATGTGAGAAGCTGCGTCGAATCATCTACGCGAGAGAGTATGAGAGAAGGGCTGAATTCAAATGCTGCCCAATGGCCAAATGGTCTCTACATCGAATGCTCCATGTTGAATGAGCCATTCTGTCAGCCACATCTAACTGTTCCTGTAGCATTCACACACCATGGTGACGATGAATGGGTTCTGTGAAGGAATGGTGAAGTTTGAAGCTGGGGACTTGTTTCTTCTGCGAACAAGCAAAGTTGGGAGGCTCGGATCTTACTTAAGGGTCTCGCTGCAGTCCCTAAAATATAAATATAAAGTAGAAACGGCAACTATTGTTTTTTTTCTTTACAACGCACGGAATCATCGAAGCGATGTGTGCTGATCTCTTCACAGCGCTCATTGTCAATATTATTCTTCCAAGATGAATCACCACGCCCTCGGTCGGAACTCGCTGAGTCTGCTCTACACGATGTTCTATTTACCATGGCTTGGGACAATCATTTATTTTATCAATCCACAAAAAAAACAATGAGCATTGGGCCATCAATCAATGACACTAGTCATGATCTTTGTGATGTGTAAATTGATCTTATACTGGTGATCATAACCAGGAACCATGTTAGTGTTCATAAGTGGATATGCTTGGAGAGACAATAATTACGACTTGCAATGGTGAGTGATATTCCAACGGAATATGAGGAAATGTCCCAACACTATTCTGTTTCATCGATCCAATACATTATGAGAAAAGGTAGCGATACTGTATGTCTTAAACTTGAACCATCGATAGTGCAATGATTTAAAAGAGTGACATTTTCACACTCATCGATCGCCATCTTGCCACACCACCTTATCCTTTACACGGATTGGGACACCAATTGTATCGATTGGGCAATTGACCTCACTTGGATGTATTCAGTTTGATCGACTCAAAAACAACGTCAATAAAACGCTTGGGATTTATTCTGATCGCCCGCACTGACTGCTAGAATTAATGGAGGTGCAATGAGGAATTGGGTCGGTTTGGTTGACTAAAACATATCATGCCAGGTACTGTGGAGAGGCTTGTCTGTAGATCCAACAAACCGTACTGTCAACGACAGCCCGGATGGAGCCTTAGATCTGAGTCGCACTTTTTAAGTCGGAGTGGAGATGAGATTGGAAATATAAACACCTTCGTAGCACGCTTGCCAAACTGGCAGTTTATGAGATAATGGCACCTTGACACCATACCCCTGCTTTTTTTCACAGTGGCCAACGCCATTTCGGGCTTGTCGATATACCCCGTTTGCTTTTAAAAAAAAATTAGAAAAGAGACAGCTACAAATCCGACTCGAGATAGCCACACAATGGTCAAAGGCCAGTGGTATGCCATAATTATTGGACCAAGGGATGTTATCGCGCTTACTCTTAGTTTAAATACCGTGTTGACGTTTTCAATCAACCTGGGCTTTACATTGTGCGTTCCTGAGAAGAAATTGTGCTGTGCTGTGCTCTCGATATACGAGCAGCAACGGTACGCGATTTCGGTAGCTGCCCTTTTGACTATGCCAAAGAAGGATTGTCAGATCAAACTCTTCCTATCTGGCACAATGCCACGGTAGATATCTTGCACTCCTATCTTATCGGGGGATTACCGGAGCAAACATCTCACACGAGCCACGTTGGAGGGTTGTCGATCCTGTATGCCACTGAGGAAAGAGAGCGAGTTTCACCTTGTGTTCATCATTGCAGGTCGCCGTCGTGAGGAGTCGCCAATTTTTTTCACAGAAGGCTGACCGCACTTCGGGTTTTGAGATTTATTCATTGTTTAAAAGAAAAACAACTTTCTATCCTATATCGAGGAGGGAAACCAGAATTACTACCAATGGAGGTGGAGTCGCCAATAGTATATACGAGCAAGTGACATGCCTCAGAAGAGCTATGTATGGGAAGCCATGCGGGTGTACTAAGGTCGCCAATAGTATATACGAAAAAAAGAAGTGTGGTATAGTGGCGGAACGACATATAATCGCCTTTACTGCGCCATATTTCTTGTATTGACAAAAATCCCTCCCTTCATGTAATCCTCCTTTCTAGGATTACTTATGGCGAAGAGAGTAACCAAAGAAATCAAAGATAACTATACTAATAAACAACGAACTTATATTGCAAAGGACTAAAAGTGCTTCTCAAGACTAGTGGTCTGTGTGCTGTTCTAAAGGGGCTTCTTGTTAGGGTGTGATTCGATCGATCTCCTTTCTTCTTCGTGCCTTGCCGGGTTTATATAGACTGGTCGTTGGCTTGTGAGATATCTCAGACAGCATCGGCATAGAGCTGCATAAGCATAACCGTGTCATGCTTTGATCATGAGTACTGGGTGTATTCCGCGTGCGGGTTGAAGTCTTTTTTTTTATGAACAAGTGACATGCCTCAGAAGAGCTATGCATGGGAAGCTATGTGGGTGTACTAAGACTAGCCATAATGCGTCGCCACCATAAGT
>JAAAIY010000173.1:0-20494 GCA_016098105.1 Actinomortierella wolfii
TGCGGACAGGTGCGCGCCGACGAATGAAACCCTCTTTTGAGGCCCATAAAAAAATGTATGGAGAGTGAGTGACTTGAACACCCAACCTTCCGCTTTGGAGACGGACGCGCTGCCAATTGCGCCAACCCTCCTTGAGGGGGTGAGGATCCGTGTACCTGATGAATTGTTCCAACAAGGCACGTGATCAAATCACGTGGTTTGCTTTCATATAACAAGCGAATGATCACGTGATCAAGCGCCTGAAAACACTCATGCCTTTGAAAGGTCTACGTGATTAAAGACGTTTTACAGAGATATCTCCAAGCCCGAAATGGGATGGCCAGCTGTGGGAAATGACCATCAAAGTAGTATAGTAGATGGTATTTAACATGGATACAGTGTCTGAACATCACAGGGTCAGCAGAGGAACACTTGTTGCAAGCGCGGAAATATTTGTTGTCGAATCTTCGACGTTTATTAATTCTTAAAACGCAGTTGTTGATTCATAAGAGAAAATATTGTACAGAAAGCAAGAAAAAAATGTTACAAGAATGAATACAGAATGGCTTATGCCTTGGACTTGCCAGTATACAGCGATTGGATAGCTGCGGATCGTTGACGATTGGCATTAGCAGCCATTTGTTCGGCAACCTTGGCAGCAACTGCAGCTGTGATTGCATGAGTTGCTGATGTTGGAGCTGAAGACGATGGTGTAGTCATCCTTGCCTTCTTGTGGTTGTCCTGCTCTGATGTTGAATCCAACTTGCGCTTGCTGCTCTCCTTGGGGCTGCCACCGTTGGCTTCCTTCTTGGCCTCCTTCTTGGCAGCCTTGTCTTTTTTCTTCTTTTCCTTCTCGGCCTCTTTCTTGGCCTGTTTGATGGCAAGGTTTGCCTTCATGACTTCCTGCTCCTCTGGCTTGGGGTTAATCACAAGAACGTTTTCAGGCTCGAATGCCTTACCACACTATTATTATTTGAGTTAATAGACAAAAAGCTTGAAGGTTAGAAAATGCTCGACTTCTGACTAATGATACTGCACAGACACAAAAAGTACAGTGGAGCGAACGAACCTGGACACAAGTCTGTGAGGGAACCTCTTTCATGGCCTGCTCGGATAGCACACATCCACAGGTGTCAATGAAAACGAAGCGTTGCTTGCCATTCATTTCTTTCCTGGTCAAAGGACAAATGAATTGGGCCGGCTGCTCCTGTTCGACATTGGAAGGACTGGATGAATGCTTTTTCTCTGAGGCAGCAGGGTTGGGTTCCAGTTTGAGAGTTACGACGTCCTTGAGGGACTTGATGTGGCTACAAATGACATCACCGTCGCCGTAAACAGATCGGTCAAGCAAGAACTCTATAATGGCATCTCGATTGTAGAGTCTGCCCAGACCACATGCAACAATTGGTACTGCCAAGGGTCTCTTGGAAAGGGTACACATGGTCCAGTGTTCCTTGTTCAGCATGTTGGGGTCCATGCGGACCTGTTTCTGCTTTTGCTTAACAAGCTCGTCTCGCTTGGGGATACTGCCTCCGTCGCAACCCATGATGTGCAAAAATGTGTGAGTGAATGTAATGAAATAAGGAGAGCAAAAGTGAGAGAGAGAGAGAGAAACAGACAAATGGAGGGAGGGAGATGGAACAAATAGCACCAAATTTGGCTTCATTGGGCTGTGGTCGGTCACACACAGCCCTAGGGCGCGGTCAGTGTGGTTGGCCCTCATCTTTATATTGCCCTATTCAGGGATGTTTTCAACCTGAACAATTGATTTGCAACGGTGCATTATTTCATTTTCTTCTTCCATCATCCTCCATATTTTCTCCTCGGCCTCCAAGGATTCTGCACTACTTAGCTTTGTACTCGAGTGTTGACGCATCCAACTAGTTTCTTCACAATGCAACGTCCATCGCGTCTCTTGATGCTGATGGCATTATGCCTAGCATGCTTGACCTTCACACACGCCTTCCGCGTGAGGTTTGTACGTGGACGATGTCGGAAGAACCAATACAATGGACCATCATTTGGTGATATCTTTTCTTCTTTGCCATTATTATGCCGGGCACTGATGGCATCACCTGAACATGGCTATCGACAACACATTCAACAAGCCCGTTTTGTATTCTATCGAATCCATTGTCATATTCACCCACTTCTTTACTGTTGCTTTCTTATCCACATGGAACATATTAGGGGAGCGATGCCGACGACGAGCGTAAAATGAGATGCGCAGGCATGTATGCTTCTTCTACAGACAAGGATGGCAACAGCAAGAACGATAGCGATATTCGAGGTATGATCGACTTCATTAAATTTCTTCACTGTTTTTCACCAATGATACGTTGCCACCCGCAGGCACGTTCTGGCAGAATTTAAGTTATTTTGCCTGTCTGTCACACATGAATTGATTTACACTAAATTTGATACCTTGTCCACTCCCCTCAACATGCCTTTTTGTTCATATGTCTTCCTCTCACGCTTTTTATCCGAATACAATAGTGGTGATGGATCGAACATCCAAAGGATATGCCGCGATCGTGGTTTTCGAATGGGACGATGCAAATTATGTGGGCAAGCCGGACAAGTATGGTGGTGTACGTTTTCCATGCACGGGAGGCCATGAGCATAGCAGAAATAGTCAGTTGGTTGAGAAATATGTTGTAGCACACAACAGCCCAATCTAATTCGGAAATCCTTTTTCTTCTCTCTAGACGCATTACATCTGCGACTCAGCAGCTGTGCGTGCCGACGTTTGTGCAGAAGCGAATCTTGGACAAGCTATTATTGATGCGAGTGTTCCATCTACAGCCAAGGCTAAATCACTCAACTTTGCCAATGAGCTGGACGAAGGCGCAAAATTCTTTGATTACGTTGTTGAAAAGACAGGCTTTTACTGTGTCATCGCATGGCCTATCCAGGTGAACGACGAGGAGTCTGAGTTTTCTGGACTGATCCATTTCAGAAACAAACATGGCGAGCTGCGTGGTACCGATTATCCCAAGCTCGTGGTACGTATTTTGGAGCTTCTTTTTTTTCTTTCTTTCTTTTATGATTGATTTCATTTTTCTTGAGAACGAATGGTTAGCCCGAACCTTTTTTCTTTTCTTTCTGGCAATATTTCTGACTGAGATCACTAATGTTTCTTTTTGGCATTTTTTCATCTCATTCAAGTTCTATGGCGTCCTGTCCTTGATTTACTCAGCGATCGGTATTGCCTGGATGGTCTTGTGCGCAAAGCACTGGCGTGAGATTTCAGCCATTCAACACTTTATCTCTGGAGTTATCTTTTTCCTCATGGTTGAAATGGCTTTCAACTGGGGTCACTGGGAACACACCAACAACACGGGCGTTACATGTAAGGAGACATATACGACTCTTCTCTTATCTGATATTGGTTAGCAGCATTCGATGGATTCCTAACGACATATTTGTTTTTGTTCAATCAATCTTTTCTAGCGATTGGTCTTTTGGTTGTGGTATCAATTCTCAACTCTGCTCGTATTAGTATCTCGCTCTTCATGCTTCTTATTGTCTCAATGGGCTATGGTGTTGTCAGGTAAGAAAAAAAAAGGTTTTATTCCTTTTCGATGAATCATTCATATCTGGACATTCTCAACTACTCTCTCCTTTTCTTTTTCTCTATGGTGAAACTTAACTCTTCTGATGCTTTGTTGTATATTTCTAGACCCACGCTTGGAAGCACGATGAAGAAGTGCATTTTCTTGGCGGTGTTGCACTTTGTGTTTGGCGTAATCTACTCTGCAGGCACCATGTCACCCGTGGAATCGGCCAGCACGATGATCATTTTGATTGTTGTTATTCCGTTGGCTCTGACGATGACATGCTTCTATGTCTGGATTCTGCAGTCACTGAGGGCGACTATCGCTACTTTAACGCTGCGTCGCCAGACTGTCAAGATGCAGATGTACAAGCGTTTGTGGCGCCTTCTCGTCTTATCGGTCATGGCTCTTTGCGGTCTCCTTGTTGTCGATACCCTGACTCTTATGAACATGAACAGTGCAGAGTGGCTACCTAAACACTGGCGTACAAAGTGGTTCCTACTGGACGGATGGCTCAACCTGCTCTATCTTGTCGTCTTTTCTATTATTGTCTTCCTCTGGCGCCCTACAGATAATAACAAGGTATTTTCTTCTTTCTTTCTGCTATTTGACAACGGGGGAAAAGGATCTCTCAAAGTCCCAATTGTATGGAGAAACTAACAAAACAAACTGGCACCTTTTCAATTCAAACACACGCCCCGATTTTTTTTCTTGCAAATAGCGCTATGATATCGATCAATTGGAGACAGAGGATTATGACCACGATGAGCATGCAGACCATAACAATGCACGCGCTGCCGAGTCAATGGGCCTGACAGGCATGAAGCTCCGTCCCAACCGCCGTGATTATGAGGACGACGACGACCAGGTGGCGATGTTTGACATTGGCGACGAAGAAGATGAAGAGGACGATGAGGACGACCACCATGTGGGTAGCAATGGTGGCAATGATCAGGATGATATTGAGACTGGACGGCTACGAGCTGGCTCGCCTTCACGGACAACTACGCCTTCAATCCGCTCAGGCGCCAATGCGTCGCCTATCCTTAATGCTGCATTGTAAGTAGGGGGGAAGAGATATTTATTACTACTATGTGCTATTATTATGTTTTTATGATTCATTTTTGTTTAATACAAAGTTTTTCAAGCGATATCTTAAACATTCTTTTAACGCCTTATTTGAATTTTTTTCAAACATGTAGGGCGGAAGAAACTGAGAGGGAGCGGATGCGCTTGGAGATTTCCAAGATGAATTAGGTTTCAAGCATGTGTAGACATGAGCTGCAGATATCGCGATAGAACAGGGGATGACAATGGCCACTTTGAGATATAGTTTTTTGACGTGGATGCTACCTACGTTTCTCGATTTTTTTTAAAACTCCATACCTGAATCCAATGGGCTTTATACCCAAAGGTAGACTACCGTAGTCAAAATCCCAGCAGAAATGTACTATTTTGAACTCGTGCACTTGCCAACTCCCAAATCAAAAACTGAAGATTATACTTTGTGTGATGCTAAGAAGAAAAATCGTTGCATATCTAGCGCGGGACTGATTGAATTTGCATCGTGTAGTGCACTGTAAGGCATAGCTCGACCACCGCAAGGGTGACCCTATTGCAAAAAGTGATGAAGCACGTTGCTATTCGTGTGTACTGATTTCCTCCTTAGGAAGGGGCTAAACTGTGTGTAACTCACGACATGAAGAATTCTTGTCTTTCTCCATCAGATGTGCAGACAGAGTTTTTGAGGGCTATATCTTTTCAGACAAAACATGAGATATTGTACAAGGGCATCCACAGATCTTTGATTAGGTTTGCACCAATGTCCCCACAGCCAGATATGGGTTGATGTTGGGTGAGGCATATAGCTTCATCGACAGACTTGGAGAAAATGGCTCGACTGAGCATTATCATGAAGAGCTGGGCCCCACTCATGCCTTTTTTCGTTTACGAGAACCTGAACAGTTTGAAACTTTTGAGTAAAGGTGTTACGTGTCTTCAAAGACATTTAAGGACACGTCTAGTGAGGATTGTGTTGACATTTTTACAAGTTCGGGGCGTGCTTGAGCAGATTGGCCAAAGAGGAGTGAGTGTCCACCCCTCTCAGGCTGGTTTCTTTATCCAATACATCATGATAGGCGGCGGCACTGCAGAAATGAAGCGACGAACAGCGAGGGACGATAAGAGATTTATCATTGAAGAGGCTGCATCATTGGTCCTGTTGTGTTTGCAAGATGAGAGAGAGAGAGAGAGATGGAGTGGAAGGTTATAGTCTCTTGGCTGTCAAGTCGAGCAGATTGTAGTATAAAGACGCGCCATATGACGCCATAAGGGAGGTGTACAGAGTAATGTGCTATTTAAAATTTCATCTTTGATGAGCATACAGATTCGCTGCCTTCGAATGATACCTGGGAAAATGCATGGAAACAGAGAAGAGATGCAAACAAAAGATTAACGTAATGATGTGCTTTGTGGCCCAATACTCGCCACTCTCTGTCTTTTATTTGAATTCTCTCCTACCAAACTGTGGTTGATGTTTCTTTTGAATGTACAGTAGCAGCATAGGTCTTTGCATGGTTTAATGTTGCCGCCCTGTTCATCCGAAGCTTGTTCCTTGTAGCTATCCCAACTGGCGCAAATAATAATAGAAAATAGGAAAACCTTGTTATTGGTTTAACGGCGTGCTGGGCTATACTCCAGGAACATCTTGGACTCGTTATGACGACGACTTGCCCTCCATCTCGTCCTTCAGCATCGAAATGAGCTTGTCTTCTTGGATGCGGTGCATCATAAGCACCTTGCCATCTTTGAGGGTCAGGACAGGCACATCAAACATGTACTTTTGACCCTCTTCTTGGCCAGGCGCGTAGATATCGATCTCCTCGAGGTTGAAGGGGACCTGGAGGCCACACACACAGACACAAGGAGAGCGGAGACACAAGATAAAAAGTAGGCAGTTGGTCAGCTTTTTTTTGTGTTCCGAAAATATGGTGCCATCTCCAACTAGAGTTGACACCACCCAGCACATCTACGCATCCACTAAAACCACACACACAGCAACTAGCCCTCTTCTCCCCTTGGTTATTTCCTTATCTATCTTCTAACCTTTGCCTGCACGCGAGTCAGTGCATGCTTAGCATTGGAGCAGAGGCCACAGTTATCCTTGGTAAACAGGGTCAGACGGAGGAGTCGCGAGGCAGCCGACATGAATGTTGGATGGACAATGGAAGGTGAATGAGAGGGGTGGAGATCAGATTTATTGGAAGGGAGAAGGCACTGTCTCTCTGTTGTTTTATTTAATTGGGCAATCAAGGTTGTCTCACGCTGGGTTCACACTCTCTTTATTCTTTCTCCCTTTTTTTTTCTTTCTCCATGAACACTCATTAACCTCAGCCCGCATTCATTTCGACTTTGCATTCCAGACGTTCCTTCTCTTGCTCTGTATCTCTGTTTTCTTACGCTGGCCCTACTCTCCCGCCCCGCCCTGCCTGTTATCACGCTGAGAACGTACAATTGATCTGTAGCCATCCTCACGGATCAACTTTAAGCCTGTCGGGCAGGCCTATCTTACCCTATCCTACCCTCCCCTCTCCTCACACAACACCTCGAGCAACAGACGTTACAAAGACATGGCGACACCATCTTCAGGGCCTCCGTCACCATCACAGCTACCGCCACAGCCTGAAGAAGCCCAGGCGCTCTCAGCGAACCACCTCCCTCCCACCACCACCACCACTCCTACTACTGGCAATGAGGTGCCCGAAGGCAGTCACTCCCGCCAAGAGTCTACCGCTATCCTGGACAACCCTGGGCTGTTGCCATCGCGTGCCTCGAGTGCCAGCCCATCGCAACAGAGCAGCGTGGGCGAGGATATCAGTGGCACGCCCACCTCGGCTGGAACGGCTGGCCACAGCAGTGACAGTAGCGACAGCACAGGCAGTCTTGGCGGTCTGAACCATGTCAATGATGGCGTTGGGGGAAAGTCAATCACACACCGACGCATGTCTCGCAGTTACAATAACAACGTGCCCATGTCTATTCCCACACAATCCTCCGACCTTCGCCACGGTGGTGGTGGTGGTGGTGGCTATGGTCACGGTCAATACCCGTCGTCTGCTTCTTTGTACGGAGGTGTCGATGGTTTGGACTCGCCTGGTCTTGTGATTGTCACTAGCCCTGGAAACAGTGGTGCCAACCAACAGTCGCCAATGTCGCCGCGTCGCATGTCCCGCCGAAGCATTAGCGCTGGCACCCTTGAGACGGGGCTGGAGCATCCTGTTGTTCAAGAGTCGTGCTGGAAACGGTGGCTTCGTCGACGCGTGCCCATCTATGGATGGCTATTCTCACCTGGTTACAACCTACAAGATCTTCCTGATGATCTCATTGCGGGCATAAGTAAGTTAGCAAGAACGTACTAAAACCATCTAACGACTTGTGTTCCTGAATACTCCTAACCGGGGGTGTGGGTTGGGGGGAGGGGGGAGGGGTGCGTGCGCACACACAAAAAAAAGTACTTTTAAAAACCATACAGATGTGGCGAAGGAGAAGGGTTCAATGACACCCACAACACTCACGACAAGGGGTGTGGGTGTGGGGAGCGTGATTCTACTTGGCTAAAAATCCGGATCATTCCAAGGGATATAAAAGGGGGTAAAAAGAAGGGGAGAGGTGCTTAGGGCCTTCAGCTGATGTCTGTGGGAAAAGGGGTGGGTGCAAATTGTTGAAAGGTAGCTAATGAAAGGCTATGCCTGGATCCTTCTCTCACGATAAACAAAAAAAAAATAGCACTCTCAACCGTCCTCGTCCCACAGGCGATGGCCTACGCGATGCTTGCTCCTCTACCACCAGTCTACGGCTTGTATACGTCCGTTGTACCCGTCTTGATATACTGCATTTTTGGCACAAGTCGACATATGCATACAGGAACGTTTGCTATCACTACACTGCTCCTTGGACAAGCTGTACGACAGTTGATGGCTACCTCGGCAGTACCAAGTGAAGATACCCATCATGGTATACTGCAGAATCTGTGGTCTCCCGACATTTTCGCTAGCTTCTCATCGGCCACTCAGATGACAGCTTCTGCTCCATTCAGTCCAGAAGACGACCTGCGTTTTATTGGTTTGATCTTGTTATTGTCGTTTGTGGTTGGCACCATCCAAGTGACCCTCTCGTTTGTTGGCGCCGGTCAGTGGGCGTCCAAGCATCTGTTGCCAGATGCATTGGTCGGAGGATTCAACACGGCGGCGGTCTTTCACATTGGAACATCGCAACTCAAACATTTCCTGGGCATCACTGCAGTCCCAGCGCCCCAAGGCGCGTTCGCACTGATCAAGATGTGGATCTGGTTTGGCACCCACATGTGGACTCAGGCCAACTGGTACACTGTTGGCCTTGGCGTGGCTGCGATCACGCTCATGATGGTTTTGCGGTCGTGGGAAAGACGACGAAAGACTAGACATGAGCAAGAGTTGCGCCGCATCGAGATGAAAATGGTTCAGGAACGCCAGGCCTTGTCTGAGGCAATCAGTAGAATACGTGAAGAGCAACGCCGACAGCAAGAGCTTCACCAGCAGCAGCAGCAGCAACAAAAGCAACATCAACAACAGCACCACAAGAATCAACTACACCCACATCGGATGTCTCTTTATCACACTGAAGATCCTACTTCGAATGCAGCGTCCAATATTTCGCTTTGCACTATGACCGATACGTTGACAGTGCCGACTTCGCCTGGACGGACGTTGCCGACTTCATCATCGCAGCGGCATATTCCGAGCGAGGCCGAGCAGGCCCTAACGACAACATTGAACGAAGCCGACGTGGCGAGCAAGCTAGACGATCCGGCCGTGGTGACGCCGCAGCGGGCCATCTACATCCCGATCCCAGATATCCTACTCAGTGTCATTCTGTTGACGGTGCTCAACGTTCTCTTTTCGTGGGACCGTCCAAAGTCGGAAGGAGGGTTTGGCATTGCCGTGATTGGCACGATTCCAAAGGGCTTGCCACAAGTCGTGTTTCCAGCCACTCTGGTCGCACCCGGTGGTGCTAAAGAGTGGATGACCTGGCAGTTTTTCCAGGATGTGATTGTGCCAATGATCCGGCCGGCATTGCTGATTGCATTCATTATCTATGTCATGTCGTTCTCGATCGCAAAGCAGTTTGGAAAGCGCTATGGCTACAAAGTGGATGCCAATCAGGAGATGCTGGCCCTGGGTCTAGCGTCCATGGGAGGATCATGCTTCAGTGGTTATGCTTGTAAGTGACTTTTCCGATATTTGAATACCCAGCGGGTTTTTTTCCCTTCTCACAGAGCATATATTAACGTTTCTTTTTTCTCTATGGTAAAAACAACATTGTTACCTGCCATTATAGGTACAGGAAGTCTGACTCGAACAGCTATTTTATCGCAGTCTGGTGGCAAGACCCCGCTGGCCTCGCTTGTTGGAGTGGTCGTTGTGATGTTGACGCTTGTCTGGCTCACGTGGTGCTTTGAGCGTGTACCAAACACCGTGCTAGCAGCAATTGTTCTGGTCGCCTTGCAATCGCTCATCTCTCAGGTGCACGAGCCTGTCAAGCTCTGGAAAGTCGAGGGACGCAAGGCCGACGCTATCATCTGGGTGGTCACGTTTATTGGTGTATGGGTCATCAGTGTCGAGATTGGCATCTTCATTGGCATCCTGGCCGTGGTGGCCGTCAAGGTGGCCCAGTTCGTCCACCGTTGGCTGGATCCAAATCACCCTGATCATCACGGCGAGGACAGTGATGGCCAGAGGAGGCGGCGGCGGAGAAGGTCGTCAGCACGGAGACGATCAATTGTCAATCCTCTGCTTGATAACGAGGAACTTGCGAATGAAGGAGACGATGAACAAGATGCACGTCACCAGAACAATAGCGCTGCTGCTGCTTCTTTATCTGCACAGCGACCACGGCGCTCCTCAGTCCTGTCGAGGCATGCACGGCGACGGACACCTAGTAGCTCAGTACTGGATCCAGGAAGCTCGCGAGCACGACTAGGCGCAGCCAGTTGGAAGCAACGGCTCCTACGCACGCCGTGGGGCCAGCGGATCGGAAGTTGGTTTGGCGTATATCCGTCGCCGTTTTTGACAGACTCGATTCATACCCATACCGATGAGGATGACAGTTATTAAAGAAACAATTATATTCCCCCAATATTAGCTTGTTTATAACAATATACATATATTAGTCTTATAACTTGTCTTTTTTTCCCGAGACAACCTTGCATTGCATCACGCATTTTCACGCATGGAAACCAAAAAAGTTGTGATATGTTAATAATGTACATTCAAAAAAATCATCGATCGAAATAAGTACGAAGACGTCTATTTCTGGAATGGATGGAAATCGGATCATGGTTGGCAAGGCGGCGCTTGATCTGGTACGCCTTGATTTGATTGTAGAGCCATCCGATGGTAAAGGTACCAATGACTATACAAGTACTAGCGAGACAGATTTTCCAAAAGTAGTCGATGCCATTCTTGAGCTCTGGAAAATTTTCAAAGTTGGTTCCGTATACTATAACGAAGAACATTGGAAGAAAAAGAAACTAGTGTTCATTAGTTTTCTTTTTTTCTTGGCGTAGTTCATACAAAAGATACATACAAAAAGTGGCAGTTGTAAATGTTGGCTACAATTTTCTCACCTCCTGCAACAAATGTCACGGGGAGAAAGATAATGGACACAATTGCCAACCGTTTCATATACTCGTTCGTCTCGAATGCAATGAGGTTAAAGATCTATATGAACAACAATAACAGAGTGAAATTGAAAATCAATATTAGTATATCGCTGTAATAAGAAGAATATGGCCTCTCTTTAACTTGCGTGGCTGTTTCATACCATATCAATCAAGCTGGTGCAAGTGCTATGCATGGTATCGATATCCTCAACCATGGTATTACAATGATCCAACACATCGCCTAGATAGGTTCTGGCCAAGGACGATAGAGGACTGCGCTCATCCTTCTTCCGTAGCGTTGCAACCAGTGATTGGGTAGGGACAACGGTTCTCCGGAGCAACGACAGTTGGCGCGCAAGGCGATGTAGACCGCGCGTGTACTTCATGGCCGGCATCGCGAGCACGTGTTCCTCCTGATCGTTGATCTCTTGCCGAAACGCAGTGATGATGGGGATCGCATGATCCACGACGCCATCCAGCACTGCCTGTAACAAGAACGACGTGTCGCTGTGCATGCGCACCAACGAGGTCTTGTCCCCGAGTCTGGTCATCAAGGGTGAGATCATGGTGTCGCCCGAGACCTGGAAGAACGTGAGAAGAATGCCATCCGGCAGGAGGAACATGCTGACTTGTTCCATTAGCACCTTGAGGTCTCCGAGTTTGGCGCGTGCACGGCTTGCCCGGAACCGGTCAAGGTGCTCGAGCGGTATCCTTTGAAAGAGCATGCGTGGGTTGAGTCCGTCCGAGTCCTCGTGGGGCGTCACAGGCCGACGTGCGCCATCCTCCATCTCTTCGACGAGCGAGAGCATCGTACAAGACACAAAGGTCTGGTTCGGGTACGAGTCGACCTTGGTCCGTTGCGGGACATGAAGCATGTCTTCGACAGCCAGACGATGTAAATCTGTTTTTTTTTTGTGATGAGATATCATACACACACACACATGCACACACCAATCGCCACCATGTGCAGGAGGGGGGTAAGTTGAACAACATTGTTTCTATTGGTTCCATTGGTCTGATTTGGTCGTTTTCTTTTCAACGGTCTTACCATAGCGTAATGCCAGAGCTTTGATGACATCCCAACTCATCCCATTGACATTGATCCAACGCACTGTGGACCATTCGGGCCTCTGAAGAGATACAAAAATACCAAAGCGATGATGGATGGCGACAAGAAAAACAAATGGTCAATACTGGGCATACGTCGTTCTTTGGCTGGAACTTTGCAGGATTTTTTTATGTGCAAATGGAGGTGCTTCTTACAGGTTTCTCTAGCCACTCCAGGAACTGAGAGTTTGTCATGTGTGTTCGAGAAAAGTGTCTTGTCGGGCTAGTGTCCACCACGGAGATGTCCACCTGACGCTATAGGTGAAAAGGGATTGACATGGTGTAATACCATTCAGCGTAAGGGTTCACTCTGTCGTTTTAGAATACCCCAACAATGGTTCCATTCGATGCATTCCTCAAAGACGAGTTTGATACCTCAATGCAGCCATAGACATCGTCCATCAACGATACATCGACACCTTGACCGCATGCATTCTCTGCCATTTGAACATCCAGAAAGGTACAAAAAGCATTGTTTTTGTTAGTGGTTGTTCCTCTGTGTCCCATCCAGTCTGACCGTTTTGTGGAAATATAAGAGGCCAATTACAATGGGGTATCATCCTTACTGGCAATATGCTGAGCATTGATGACCTGTCGCGCAACACGTTGAAACTTGCGCAAGGTCTCTGATTTGGATTTGGATGGTTGACTCTCCAAATGATCTGTCTGCTGTTGTGAGTGTATAGTCAGGTTGTTGTTACTGTTGTTATTGTTGGTTGTCATCTGGGATGGAGGGGGGCTGAGAGGGATCGCTTCGTGGCGTCGTTCGTTTGGCCACATGGATTCCTGTTCGTCCTGAGGCATGGTTCCCAAGGGAAAGGGTATGGACGGGTCGAGGTCTCCAGCGTTGACAAAGGCATCTTCGGCAAGCCGCGAAGTTTGGCTGGATGTGGATCGATCCATTCTGGATGAATTGAAAAAGAGAAAAGGAGAAGAAAAATAGCAAAAACAAGAGGTATGAATGAAATGTATGACAGGACGATGACAAAAAAACGAAGGGGGCGGATAGAATATCCACTGTGCATGTGATCAATTCATTGCCACACGACTCTTTTCCCCAGGTTTGTTGGGCCAACAGCTTCCCCTCTCCATCCACCTTCGTCCTCTCCTTTACACACTCCTTGATATCGCACAGCAATACAAGTCAGTCTCAACAACAACACTCTTTCCCTGTTGAGAAAGCCGCATCGCATGAGTATTGTTGTTGAGACTAGACTTGTATTGGCTGTGCAATATTAAAGGAGAGGACGAAGGTCGACATCCCTTTGCTCTTCTATCAAGCGTCGAGGAAGAGCCCTTGTTGTCATTTCATCGAGTCGTCTAGTTCTCATTCCATCTGTCGCCATATTGATTGTTTTGCGTACGGAGGAAAGTGTGTGAAAATTCTTCAGATGGCTCCCTCCTCTACATGCCCAATTTGGTCATCTCGACCCGAAAAAATCAAGCACAAAAGAGCCTAAACTCCTCCACCGAGTATTATGTACATCTCAATGAATACATGTCGATCCGTGCATTTTTGAAAGAAAGAAGGCACGAGGGCACCAGGCCCTTCATTACCCAATTCTGTGCTTTATGATGACTCTTTTTTTGTTTTGATTGTAGACTGTCGTATATATGCTGTACTTTGAAAAAAATGTCAAAAAAAAAACTCGTGCTATACAAAAAAATAACAAGAGATACAAAGCAAAATGCCAAAGGAAGGGTTCGTTCAAATGGGCTACTAAAAACACATGTGGGGGGTACCAGGAAGGTAAGTGAAGGCAGGACCCAGAAAGTGGGAGGGCTGTCAAAAGGATCTGTACACTTGAGGAGAGGAGGAGTGGGACATAAAGTACAAAAGAGAGAAACAAAGACAATGAGAGGTAAGGGGGAAGGGGAGGATAAGGAGGGTGGATATTTGACAAAATATGGATGGTTGTGTAGAAAAAAAAAAGCTCTTTTTAGTAGGCACTCTCCTCGCCATCGGTTTGTTCGGCACCATCGAGACGGCTCTCGACATCCGATAGCGACACTCCAGCGAGCGAGGCCTGCTCGTGCATCATGCTGTAGTAACCGCCAGCGGCATTGAGGCCGTAAGCAACCGAGCCATCGTCCACATGTCCTGCAGCAGCAGAGGTGGCGTAGATCATGCCGGGATGCATCATCGGTGTAGAGCCGACAAAGCCGAGCGGTGCCATGGGTGTGGTCGACACCACCGCCTGAGCCAAAAACTCGTTGAACTGCGATGTCAAGCCCATCTCGTCCGTCTTTTCCTCCTTGCTCTCTGTAGTGCCCGCCGAAAGAATACCAAGTCCTGATCCGTTCTCGGTACTGCCGTCCTGCTGTTCTGAGGTGGATGCTGTTGCTGTTGTTGTTGATGATGATGGTGCAGTACCAGTCGAGTCTGTGCTATCTGTTGAGGCTGTCACTGTCACTTTGGGGACGTTGGTGGCAGAGACAGACTTGGAGTCGTTCTCTGAGCTGACGACAGTGGATGAAGTGGCGCCAGATGTAGCAGTGTTGGCTGCCAACGAGTCATCCGAGGTAGCAATGGCTGTGGTCGTTGCTACTCCTGCAGCGGCCGTCACTGCCACAGTTGCTCCACCACTTCCTCCTGCTGTCGTTGTTGCTGTTGCTGCTCCTGCTACTGCAGGAGTGGTTGCTGTTGTCGTCGCTGCTGTTGTCGCTGTGAGCGATGTCGACATGACTGTCGACAAGTTGCCATTCGCACCCTCCGACAAATTGGCAGACGAGGCTGCGGCCGTGATAGCGGCTGCCGTCGGGTCCAGGTTAGAGTTGGTGGTCGAATACATCGACAGTGGCGACGAGTGGAGCGGGATCGTGTTCATGTTGACGCTCAGGAACCCACTACCCATGCCAGGGTTGGGCATGCTGGCCGTGCGACGCGATTTCGGACGCGGTGGTTGTGTGCCGTCGTGGTGGAACACCATGCCAAATCCTTCGAGATCCGATCCGTCGCTCGAATCAAAATCATCATATCCAGCAGCAGCTGCAGCAGCGGCTGCTGCTCCGAAGAAGGTGCTGCCCATGGGGCTACCCAACAGGCGACGGTGGTCATAGTGGAGTGGGTCCATGAACTGAGCCACCTGTGGAATCGGTGTCGTGTAGGCATGGAACTGAGTTGGGAACTGAGGTTCACGATAGGTGGTGAGCGGTTGCAGTGGCGGGTAGGCAATGGTGAGGCTCATGACCTGCATCTTGAGGGTGGTCGACATGCCGTGGATCGTATGCCGCAGGACCAGCGTTGCCTGCTTTGCCTCGGTAAAGTCGCTGCACTTCTTCCACTCACGCGTGCCATCCTCCGCCACAGTCTCCATGAAGAACTGGGGCACCTCCGAAAGATCAAAGTCCACCTGGGCGTAGAGTGGGTCGACTTCGTAAAACTCGATCCGTGTGATGCTCGTCAGCGGGAATGTCAGCTTAAAGTGTGCGCCATTGTCGCCAATCTGCCATGTCATGACACGTGTTGTCGGGCAGTAGAAGCAGCTCAGGTCGGTGTTGGAGGTCGACATGCGACGCCATGTACCGATCGACAGGTTATCGCAGTCAAATGTTGGAAGCGTAGGCAGTTGTGCTGCTGGAATACCAGCGCCTGCTGCAAAGACCGCGTTAGGGTTCGAGACACCAGCTGCAGCGGCCGCCGCAGCAGCTGCCGTCGAGTCTGCTGCACCACCGACCAAACCCTCCGCGACGGGGAAGTGGAGGGGCTTGGGAATTCCACCGGCCATCAGTGGCTCATTGGCAGCATCGAACGATCGCTTGACGCCGCGTGGGCCAAGCAATGCCTGCTGCTGGAGAGTTGGGCGCATGCCAAACGGTTGTGCTACGCCATAAGGGGCTTGGCCTGCCCAAAGGGCAGGGTTGGCTGCGCCTGGCACATTGATGCCCAAGCCAGCGTGAGGTCCAAATCGAGCGACAGGGGCGGCACCGACACGTGCAGCATCATAGCTATTGGACCGCGAAAGCGGAGCGCGCGCCAGACCAGCAGGGTGGAGATGAGGAGCCATTGGGAGACCTTTTGCGTTTGGCGGTGCTGCGCCGGGTGCTCCGGGATAGCCATACAGGGGCTGGGGCATGCCGAGCATGCCACCGTTCAGGTACTGGGCCTTCATCGCCTCTTGCTGTCCGAGCTCCAGTCGTTTTTGTGCCTGCTTGACCTTGGCTCGTCGGTTCTGGAACCAAATCTGGATCGAACGCTCCGACATCTTGACCTTTTTGGCGAGGATTTCACGCACCTTGGAGTTTGGAGATTGGTTGGTCAAAAAAGTATCTTCGAGAATGGCGAGCTGCTCGGGCGAGGCTCTTGTGCGCTTCTTCGTCGTCGTCGTGGAAGAGGTGGTGGCCGCGTTGCCGGCAGTAGGAGACGAAGGGGAAGAGGATGGATCTGTGCTTGGCGAATTTTGAGACATGTCCAGATGGGTCATCTTGGGAGGGATCATCACAGAAGGGTGGTTGTTGCCCGGTGACGGAGACGGGGTTGGTGGCGATGGTGTGTCAAGAGAACCATAGGCGCGCGGTTGAAACGAGAGGGGTTGAAGCAGGTGGTGTTGCGATGTCTGATGCTGTGGTGCTGGCTGGACAAGACCCGAACCGGCTGTATGAGGAGCTGCAGTACCTGCGGCCTGGTGCACCATCAGGTCCGCCGGACCGGGACCTTGTTGATGTGGCTGTGTTTGACCTTGGGGGGTGCCATCCATCTTTTTTATCACTTGCGGCGGCATTCGCTGTGCTCCGTATTGGCCCATGTTGAGGTGATGGTGTTGTTGTTGTTGCTGGTTATATGTCAGCATGGTGGTGGTGTTGTTGTTTTGTTATTGGAGTTGTTTTGTAATAGGATTGCCACCACGGCTTTTGGGCGGAAGGAAAGACGAGGGGTGGGTCGACAAGTCACGTACAAGATTGAAAGTGTTGTGAAAAGGGTATATGAATTGGTTGGTTTGTCAAACAACAAAACAAAAGAAAAAATGAAAAGACCAACCACTTGGGCAAACTCGCTTTTCTTTTGGGTAAAAAGGGGCTTTCTATGGTTGAAGTGAACAAATCAAAAACAAAAGAAGACGGTCAACATCAGATCGATCATCCTCGTACGGTAGCAAAAAGCCGAGGATTCGGTGCTTGATTCAGACCCCTACAAAGTAATAGAGTAAAACAATGACGGGAAAGACAGATCCGCCAATCCTGAGGGGGAGAGGGCATCCGTTTTTTCCTCCCCTTTTCTCTTTTGCTACCATTGACCCACCAGATCTTTACGATGATTACCTCTTCGTCACGCTCAAGTAAAAAAAAGGAAAAAAAAAATATGGCTACTCTGTAGAAAATAGATACAAAATGCCTAAAAAGATGTCAGAAAAGATAAAATGGCGAGAACAAAATGATTAGTGATTGAGATCTCAGGAGTTGCCGTTTGAAAAGAAAGATAAAAAGTATTGGAGGATGAGGCAAAAAAAATCCGTTTGTAAGAGCGTAGTGATCCGGAGATTAAAACCACATGCAAGAGCCATGGACTGGGTGTGGTCCCTTTTTTTTTTCTCTCTATGCACCCAATCCCAATGGCCCGGATAAGTCTGGAAGCATGATGAGAGCCATGTGCTTGAGCCATAAGGGATCACATCCACACTAACAAAGGGAGATGGAGGAGCGATAGAAGACTTCGATTTTCTTTTTTTGTAGTTACCCAGTCAAGTCGGGGTTGTGTGCTGCACAATGGGATGATGACAGATGATGGCAAATTAATAATTAAGAACAAGAAAAAAACACTCTCATCAGCCTTATGGCCAAGCCAAGCCAGGACAATGTAAGTGGGACCGTTTTAAGTAGCAGAAAAAAAATTTAAGCTTGGGTTAAGCCCTCACTCTTAGGTGAGCGCTATCTGTGTGTTTCCAAAGGAGAGGAGGGGGAAGAGTGGAAAAAAAAACTCGTCAAGGGATCGAGTCTGCTGTGAGGAATGAGAATGAGTGTTGTCCTTTTTGAGACGAAATGGAGACAAAGTAGGGTCTTTGCTACCTTTTGAAGGAAAAGGGAGGAGGAAGAGGGGAGATGGTACAGCAACAAGGAGAAGAAGGGGAATCGAGTGTATCAGGAAGGAGAGTCGGCAAAGAAACGAATACACAGAAGCCAGCCAAGAAAGCGCACGCACAGTTGAAAAAGGGAGGAAAGCAACAAAGCAACGAGATGGTTTGAAGAGAACACGAGTAAAAAAGAAAACGCAGCTTGGAGGAGGAGGAGGGGGTTGGTTAGAGGGGCTGGGTGCAGCAGAGAATCGAACAAAAAAACCCGCGAGGAGAGGAAGAGGAGTAAGAAGGGGGATTTGGGGGTTCAGGACAGGGACGCATGTATGCAGCCTTCCAGGCAACAGCAGGAGAAGAAAAAAAAGTAGCTGCAAACAAGCAGTAGCAACAGGAGCAGTGGACCTGCCACCGTTTAGACGTAGAAAAAAGTGAGATGACTGAGAGGACCCCACCCCCAGGGCACACGTCTGGTTGGATAACGTGTGATGGGTGCCAGGAGATTCTCATTGGCGATGTGTGGGGCCCATCTATCAGTTGCATCAGTTGGTGCAGTACCGTTGGACCCCAGTCAGGTCAGGTCAGGTCATGGTCAGCCAGTGGAGGGCCATGGAGAACTGACACGAACGGATACGCATAATTGGTGAGACAACACACGGTGGATAGCGTGGCCTGGGGAAGGAGGAAAGGAGAAAGGGACGAACAGGACATAGGATCGCAAACAGCGAGACAGGGGTAGTGTCGCGAAATAATAAAAAAGCAAGAAGAATGTATGAAGAGAAACCAAACTCACAGTCGTATGGATAGAAAAGCTGAGCGGATTGTTGGAGAGACAAAAAAATTTTCGAGGAGGCGAAGAGGAGGAGGGGGTACCGTCAATGTCGAGGGACAGGGGATGTAATCAACAAAGAGTGAAGAATAAAGTGCGAGTGTCAATGAGTGAAGGGTATTAAGAATAGGAGTGGTGTGACAAACGGAAAAAAGGAAGACAGGGTATGAAGAAAGAGGAAATGAGGGAGAATGGAGGGATGAAGATGGATGAAGGAGAAAGAAAAAGTGAGTGATGTTTAGAATGGGTGAATGAACAAACGGGCGAGACAAAAAAGATATAGAAACGGTACAACTGAACTCAACTCAGTTAGAAAGGCCTGACTCTTTGCCTCTCCGCCTAACGGCCAACAGTGTGTAAAATGTCTCTTTCATTGTAGAAGGCAAGTCGAAACGGGTGTTCGCTCTCTTTGGCTGGGCATGCCCGTTTTTTTTGCGTGCGCTCAGCTCTCAGTCTCTTTCTCCTGTGTGCTCCACGCACGCTCTCGATCTCTGTGTGTGTGTATCTGCAAACACTGTAAAAAAGAAAACAAAAAGAAACTGAATAAGAAAACGCCTGTCCCAAAAAAGAGTAACAAAAGTAAAAAGTACCACTATTGAATACCTTTCGGTTTAGGTGAATAGTGAGTCTGAAAGAAGGGACTGGACATTTGCAAGCATAGACAACAAAACTACACAATAAGGTCAGCAGCCATTTTTTTTTCTTTTTTTTTTTCCTGCTTCTGGGCGTGTGTAGGGTGTCGCAGGTGTTCCATTCTTCTTCCTCGTTGTTGTTGGTGTTCAAAATATGAGATATAGTCCAACACTACACTCCCCCGTTGGGCTGCAGAACCGTTTGTAGCGGTGGACGCTCCGTCTTCTCTCTCTCTCGCTCGCTTCTTACTTCTTTCCCTCTATCCCCCTCCTCCTCTGGCCATTCGGTCACCAGCAGTAGAACTCCTTTCGGAGATCCTGTGCAAAAAAGAAACAAGGGGAGGGAGATTTTTGGATTGGATCGCAGCAAGGGCTACACAAGAGAAGCAAAAGGGCATTAACATGTTCGCGGGTAGAGAGTCGATAACGAAGACAAGAATAGCTAAGCTCGTCACCACTGTTCAGTTATAACATCGTAGGTTTGAATGCTTACACAAGGATACTTGGATTCGAATACCGCCAAATAGCTCGTAGCGACCTCTTTCCCTCCTCCATAAAAATCTACACCATACCGCAATCCAAAGAAGAGAATTAAAAAATAAAATAATAATAAAAAACAGGGGAGGCGGAAGAATAGACGTAAGAAGGTAAAAGTGACGATCCGCGGAGAGTATCAAGAGAGAGAG
>JAAAIY010000173.1:28532-68198 GCA_016098105.1 Actinomortierella wolfii
AGCCAATGATCATCTAAATGACTTACTGAACACAAATCTCGTAGAGCTTCAGGTCCGTCATATCTGGTTCAAGGTCGCGCACATAGAGGTTCATCCTGTATTCGCTCTTATCTAGCTTTGTTTGGACACCACCCATCTTGGCCAGACTAGGACCAGCGATGTTATGCTGCTCTGTTGGAATAGGCATGCGAATCATCGGTGGAGATGCCTTGGCGTCTTGTGGCGTCGAGCCTCCGGATCCACACTTTAATACTGCCTTATCCTTGAAGGTTGGCGGTGGTGTTGGTGGCAATGCAGCCGGTGCCTTTTTGACTGCATCTGCAAATGAGAAAACTTTGGCCTTGGCACCATCATTCTTTTGATCGAGTGAAGAGGGAGCTGTAGCGGCACCACTGGCGACAGGAGGAAGGCCAGGCGAAGAAGAAGAAGATGTACGAGTGTTGCACATGCTGGATACTGTCATCTCATCACCTTGATCCTGTGGCTGATTCTCCTCGTAGGACGCCACATCTGATCTGAGAGCATAGTTGTCAACTCCTCCATTCTCTTGCCATGAATGCATCTGTGTCAAATGAGGATCTGATATGTCGGCCATGGACATGACTGTATCCTCGCTGACTCTGTTTGCAGTGCCCAGTTGAACATCATACCCAAGCGAAGTGAGCACTTCAGCTGCTCCCCATGCATCCTGTAATGATGTAAATTGCACCTGACCCTTGCCGTCAGTGCACACATCATCCATTGTTGCAAAGTCGCTCAAGTGGAGCACAACAGGGCCGTAGCTTTAGACCGGAAAAAAGGATGGGCATGTCAACATGGAAAAAAAATACCAATATTCACTTAATGATCCATCTCCCCCCCTACCACCAAAAAAGCTCATTGCCATTGAACTTACGAGGCGCAAAGCTCAAACAAATTGCGATACTTGATACCCTGAGCAAGATTGCAAAAATAGACGATTGGTTGATCCACACCGCCGCCAGGATGTTCAGGCTCAAGTGGCTCCATTAGAGCGTCATCCTTTTCATCACCGATGTAAAACGGTTGTAAATCACAAGATCGATTACCCGAAGATCCTGAAGACGAACCATGACGCTCGACATGGTTGCCATAGTGTTCCTGTGGTCGAGCGCCGCTTGCCAGACGGTGCTTGAAGTGGTTGTTCATTATACAATAAAGGAATAAGTGAGTGTGATCTCATATCGTGAAAGAGTTTCAAAGAATATTCCTGTGTGAGCAAACTGGAAGCCCCCCCCCAAAAAAATAATGAATCGTTTATCATCCTTACCAGATAATCTGTCAGTCTGACATCCAACACGCCATGACCACCGTCGTCAAGACTGTTGGAAAGTTGATACAGGTCCGAGAGATGAGGGAGCGGCTGCATAGCTTTCCCAGGATCGGTCATGTCGTCACGCAGATTGGCGATATATCCTCGAGCGCACAATGCTCGCTGTGTTCTCACGGCCGTCAGTTGGGTGTCAAATGTCACAAACCCATGGCCTTCACAGATGCCTGACCATGGATCAATGATCGCCTTTGCAGAAATTACTGTTCCAAATCTATCAAATTCACCATGAAAACAACAACAAAAAATAGAGTGTGTGAGTGTTACTTGTCCCCCCTTCCCCTTATTCTTTGTTTGTTACTAGTTTCGCATGAACAATGGTGACCCAAAGTGCCTATCCATTTTTGTGGATGTGTACCCTCCTCTCCCTCCTTACTGGGAGCAGATTTGCCAGAGCTTGTGATCGTTGCAGTCGAGATCAAGGTTTTGAATGTAGAGTGTCCGTCTATCCCGGTCGCGATAAAGAGTCTCCGCACTGTGATCCATAAAGGACCCCGAGTAATCATACGACAGCCGATGTTGGTCGAGAAGACTGGAGCTTGCTCCGCTTCCTTGACTGCTGCAGTTGCTGCTACTGTTGATTCCATATGTCTGCTCGAGTGCTTGTGTGCCGGATTGGGAGCCGAAAAAACCGCTGTCAAATCCAAAAAGTGTCTTGTCCAGAGGCTTCGAGTACGACTGCAAAACGGGTAGACCCGGAGGTGGGCGTGTTATAAAACTCTCCTGCTCTGTCATATTCGATAATGGTGAAGAGAACATTGTTGGACTTGTACATGGTTGTTCATGGATACGATGAGAGGGCATCGGAGAGGTATTGGACAGCTCTAGAATCCCTGAGCTCGTATCCGTGTTATTAGGGCATTTGTCATGCTTTGATCCTAACCATGCCGTCTGGCGCGCTCTTTGGTTCGAGGGCAGGCATGGAAATTCACTATCATCATCAATCTATATATTCGTAAATTAATCGTTTAGTTCGGTATTTTTAAGTCGGTCGTATCCCGGCGACAGGAATTTTGCCTTTGATAAGCATTGTGGTATTGTGGTTCATCATAAAAGGGTTGGGGGGAGAGAGGGAGGAGAGGAAAAAGGAAGCATGACGGGAGTAAAATGACATTTTTTTTTACCTGAGGTGCATTCTCTTTAGGGGGTGGAAGGACGTGGTCTTTATGCGTGGAGAGAACACCAGTATTCTCAAAGTGTTTAAGGGAGACATGGTCAAAGGCCACAGCCACATAGTAACCGAGAGGAGTTAGGGCGCGTCGGGCCTCGCGCACACTCATTTCGTTGTTGTAGAGAACAAATCCATGACCGCGACATTTCCCTGTCGAGAGATCTATCACTGCCTTGCAGGAAAGGATGGTGCCAAATCTGAAAAGAGGACCAAAAAGAAAAGTTGGGAGAAGAAGGGGGGATGGAATGAATATACAACATCCACGACCCAAGAGGAAAACGTGTGAGCACAAAAATGTTTGCATAGTGCTGCAACTACCCAAAAAGATGCATTATATTGGGGGGGGGGGAATAAATTTAACAATATACACATATTGTTTTCCAGATTCTACCACAGCAGCCTGCAACAAGAACAAAAAAGACAAAAAAATTATACAACTTACGGCTTAAACAGCTCAAACAACATCCGGGAATCCATGTCTGGCTCCAGTCCCTTAATAAAGACATTATACCGAGGGTCGGCTTTGCCAGGTTCCAAAGGCGGTGGGGGAAACTGCTGGTGTTTCCAATGGTTGAAGTGCGATGGATTGTCTCGCCCACTACTTCTGTTGGCTTCTATCTCAGGTTGGATGGATGTGGATGGCGGATTTTGCTGGTCCCAGCCATTGCTGCTTCTAATGTCGCTTTTAGGGGCACCATGGTTCTCCGACCCAGCAACCTGGTACTGTGATGGCGGTGCGTTGTGACTGTCCTGGTCATGAACCTTGCTTATGGAGACCAAAGTGGTGGCGCTGTCACCGGCAGTGGTAGCAGTAGTTGTAGTGCCAGGGTCCATGGCCAAAGGGGCAGTTACCGAGAGCGGCTCGTAACCACTAATAATGGAGAGGGACTTTTTCTTTTTGGACGAGGCCCCGTTCTTTGTCTTGTGTTTTCCCATGGAGTAGGGTGAATGAGCTGAAATTGAACTGTCACGAGTAAAGGGGAGGTAAAGAGACGAATGAACAAAACGTCGAATGTCGATTTGAAATATACAAAAAAAATAAGGAGTGTTATTCTGAGAGGAGGAGAAGAAGATGAATTTGATGTTGGCACTTATTATATATTTTTGCAAAAAAAGGGAGTGCAACTTGGGCCAAGTGTGTAAAAGAAAAAGTAATAAAAAGAGAGGAGA
This sequence comes from Actinomortierella wolfii, assembly GCA_016098105.1. NCBI lineage: Eukaryota > Fungi > Mortierellomycota > Mortierellomycetes > Mortierellales > Mortierellaceae > Actinomortierella > Actinomortierella wolfii. Next base: position 32,222 of record JAAAIY010000173.1, read on the forward strand.
CACAGGGCGTAAGATGGAACCGCTGTGTGGCTCACAAGGTTGGTGGAAGGTCAAGAATGAGCATCCTCGTCGCCCCATGGGCTTGACTGTGGTTGATTGTATGATAGCTAGTAGACAACTCTCATAGCGAGCAAGATGTTGATCCCCGATGCTCCGCAATTCTTACCCTTCCACCTCCTCCCTCCCCCAAAAGAGACCTGCAGACTGAACAAATGGGACATCATGGACGCGATACAGCCACACAGCATATCGACAATGAGTGACAACATTGGGTCTAAATCTCGTCGCTCTCCCCCCTCTGGGTCTTGATTTGATCGCGACGCGTCATGTGACAGTTGAACACGAGTGAAACCAACACCTGTCTTTTTTTTTAAACATATAAAATAATACAGCAATGAAAACATATTCTTTTCCTTTCTTCCCATAAGCACACTAGTAGCCATGTGGAGCCTACTCATCCTTCCTCCATAACAAACAACACCCAAACTACTTTGCTGCACAACACCACATCTAAATTTTTGATATCGCAATGGAGTACCTACTCCCGCTCTGGCTGAGGCAGTACTGGTTGGAGCGCCAGCGGCGAGGTACGTCCAGTACCCATGGTATGACCAATTACTTTTTTTTTTCTTTTATGCACTTCGATGATTTGAGCGAAAGTATGTGCAACAACCGTGCTGAATTTTGTGTACTACCTTCCATGTCTTCCAGAGATTCCTTCCGAAATTGCTGCACACCTTCTTCAAAAATGCGCTGAAGCGCTTTCTAGTCGAGGTAACACACGAGTGCTACTCTTTTTTGTTACTATGACTATCCTAGCTCCATTCTTTGAATCTCATATCTTGTCACGTTTTGTTTTTTTATCTTCTTCTTTTGCACACAGATCCTTCGACATTGGAAGCTCTCCACACCCGTAACATCCAGCAGTCCTTCAACACCATTCTTGAAACCCAACAGCAGCGTACAGCAGCCGAGCGCTCAGCTAGAGCCGGCCGCTTCCCCTTCTACAAGGCATCTTCATCAGCTCCTTCACCGAGCAAGCTCACAGGATCCTCTTCTCCTTTTACTACACCTGCTGCTTTGCTAGGCATTGAAGCCTCGGACTTTGGGCAGCTTAATCCTCAAGAGATCATTCGTCTCGTCATCTACATCGTCAAGAAGAGCCATCTCGACTATGTTGATCCAGAGACATGCGAACTTGTCCACTTGCAAGGAGAAGCACTGGAACACCCACATGGCCGTGGCGACCAAGCTGCTTTGGATTTCGCAGGCTTTGATGTCGTCCAGTCAGTACTCTATTCATCACAGTATTCGCTGAACAACCACACAAAGGCATTACTATTGGTCGCTCTCTTTTGTGCTCGTCGTTTGGCCTCGTCTGGTCCAACCACACCCTCGGCACGGTCACCCGCAATGGAGAGCTCTCAAGAACATATCACCACTTCCGCCTCCACTTCTCCGCGGCCACAGGTATCACATCGGTCGACGACGACGTCGCCGACGGCGAACAAGTGGATAGCTAGGCTGGGTCAGGCCATCTTTGGGTTCCCCTGTGCGCACGCTGGACATGCACATCATCGACGAACTCGTGGGAGTATCGAGCTCATGGAACGACAAAGGGCCGAACTGGATCGTCAGCTCCTACGACAACAGCAACTCCAACGGCACCGCCAGGAAGAGCGACGAACGGACGGAAATGGAAACGGGAGTGGAAGCGAACGGGCTGAAGAGAATAATCCAGTGGTGAATGCACCAACATCACCGCCAACAACTCCTTTCAGTGCTATTACCTCCGACAGCCCTCCGTCGACTGCCTTGTCGCCGTCATATTCGATCGTTGCTACACCTTTGTCTACTTCTACTACAACTACGGTTCCGACAGAGGCTGCGACTCCCAGGAATGTTGCCTCTCCTCGCGTTTCAGATAAGTGGTGTCGCCACTGCTCCCGAGCCATCTATCAAGTGCTGGCAGAGGCTGAACAGTACAAGGAAAGATGGCTACAAGATCTCCAACAAGATTCGGAAATTGGACTTGAAGGAACAGGAAGAGACTCTAATATTGTTGGTTTCGAGCTGCTACCGGTCAACACCGCTGCTGCTGCTCGAACACCCTTTGGCAAGGAGAAATCCATATCAAAATCAAGAGGCCTGTCGTCATTCATCGCGCTTCCATCGCCAAAAGCTCAGTTCAGGCATGGACCAATCGACTCTGACGATTCGGATGCCGAACTCTCGCCACCGCTTTCAGACTCGTGCAATCCCAGCCTCGCAAGTTCTGTCGAGATCGTGCGTGGTCCACCAAAGACAATACCACTGTCCTCTTCAACGCCATCGCCGGCGCGCTCGCCTCCTGGGGGGTTTCGGCGTCATCTCAGCACCATCAACAGGCGAAGCAGTGGCAGCAGCAGCAGTAGTCTCAGTCGTCTGAGTAACGCGATTGCTCATTCGCGAATGAGTCCACGGCCGAAACTGGAGCGTGAAGAGTCTTTTGAGCTACAGGAAAGTCCAAAGCAGCAACCCATGACACGTCTTGAGCGTGATCTGGCCGAGGCGGTGGCGGACAGTACACCTCGGTGGCCGTTCCTCTCAAGTACTGCTCGAACAGCCGAACAACAGCAACGAGGGCGACAACCAATGGACAATAGTTCAAACAGGAGTATCGAGAGGCAAGGCAGTGATGATGGCTTTGCCGCGAAGGATAATAGAACTCGTCTGGTCGATCCACTCTCCCAGTCGGAGCTGGATCAGAGCCAGGACATTGGCAGTGATGTACGGGGACATACTAAGGGATATAAACAAGTAAAAGGAAAAGATGAAAAAGAAGAAGGAGAGGTTCGACCAACAACAGGACGTTCTCGTACTGAGGATGAGGAGAGCGAAAACAAGAGACTGTCAACGTATGATGCTGATGTCAAAGATCAGCCATTGAACGACGACGAGGAAATATCGCCGCCAAGTGAAATTGAAGAGCAGGTTGTGCATAAAGAGCTAGAGGCAGAAAATGTGATAGACGAGTCGGGCCTCAGGACAGCAACAACTGAAGACGATATTGACCCTGATCCTGACCAGCAAGGCGACGACCTTGTGGGTGAACCTCCGTCCGAACCGCTGCCTCGTCGACCTTCTAACCCATTTCTGGTCATTGGGCTGCATGACCAAACATTTACCGACCCTTACGCGGTTAGCTTACAGGAAGCTATTGAGGCTGTCGTTCCTGAACCAGGGCCATTAGAGCTGAGCATACAGGAAGGGCAAGAAGAGGAAGTTCAAAGACCTCGAGGACCAGATACAGATCAAGGCCAGGAGAATGATTTAGAGGACGAAGGAGACCACCTCGAGAAGAGTCGTGAGGTAGAGGTCAGTCACAAAACGTCAGACGGAGGATGCTTGGAGTCGACAATGGGGTCAGTTATGGGCGAAAGAGAAGAGTCCGTCGATGTAGACTTCCAAACTGGACCAGGAGAACCTAGTAGCGAAGAGCCTGTGAAGCTGAAAACTCCAGAAGAAACCGTCAAGTCACCAGTTACCACGAACTCTGACGATCGACATGGTTCTCAACATCGTAATGAGGATCAAACAAACCAGTGGGAGGCACAGCCTCAGCAGCAAGACTTTGACCGCCAACGCTCGATGGGTCAGTATAGTGCTTCATCATTATTATCGGCGAGCGAGGAAGCTCTCGAGAGCGGTAGTGGAGAAGCAAACGACGAGACATACCACTCTGAGGACGACATTGATGGCGATGACGATGATGATGATGATGATTCACAGGACAATCAGTTGACGCCCGAAGACGAACTTACAGAGCAGCAGCTTTTGGAGCGACGTCAGAGGTCACAGGACAGCGTGAGACGACGCCGCAAGCGCCTTGTCGACGATGCGAGACGCAAGCAAGAGCAGCTGGAACGCATCAAAGCGCGACTCGAGTTAAGGTCGCTGGGCAAGATTCGACCAATCGTGTCGTTCTGGGAAGAAAAGAGTGTCCTGGAGCAGAAAAACATTGGCGTCGAGGAAGTGGAGGACGAGCGAGAGGAAACCACTCCAGGACCAGCAGCGTTTGTAGAGTAATAGCGTGTCTGTTGATTCAACAATGGGCTTAACTTTCTTTTCTCTCGTTCGCTATCTATCAAACCTACGTGTTTGTATGCCTGCACCGGAAGTGATTATGATTTGTGGGGAGAGAGAGAACACCAATGCCCATACACTTATTTTGTCGGCTTGTGCATTTTTTCCCCACACTTCCTGCCAAAACTTTCTCATTCTTTGGGCAGCCGTGTTTGTCTCATTTCTTTTCCTTCGCCCTCTCATTCCCTTCATCCTTTCTGTTACATTCTCCTCACTTGCATTCCCATCATGGCTGTTGTTTCTACCCCTGCTGCTGCCCAGCCTAATCTGGCACAGTCGCTGTTAACTGCGTACTTGACCCAGTTGGCCACGAATCCATTGCGCACAAAGGCACTGACCTCAGGCACACTCTCGGGCCTGCAAGAGCTAACAGCCTCTAAGCTTGCTGGCATGCCAAAGAGCAAGAACCCCGACGACTATATCCTTGGCGTGGACAAGCGCGTCGTGCAGATGACTCTCTATGGTAAAAACAGACGTTCTCATTTCTCCAGATAGCGACCCCTGGAGGAAAATTTTACTTAACCTCGATTAAATGTATATCCGAGGAAGGGGAAGGGCTGAATGGTCGGTTGGCCTTAACATGGTTATAAAATATGGTATCAATGTTACTCAACACTCGGGTATGGATGTTTTCCATCGTCATCTAAAACACTTCATGATAGGTCTCTTGGTCAGCGGTCCTCTTGCCCATGCTCTGTTTGTCTCGGTCACAGCCCGGTTCCTGGGCAAGAATGGCCCGCTCTGGAAGATTGCTCAGATCCTTTCTTCTCAGCTCATCAACTCTCCTATCCAGAATGCCAGTAAGTTGACCTTTGTCGATCGCCGTTTAGTTTTGTGTATTTGTTTGGTGGACAACACCCCCCTCTCATTTCCTTGATGGACACGGTTTTCATAATACCGCAAACATCTCTCATTTCCGGCTTGCCATATTTTTCTTCCCTTTTTTTCTATCTTGGGCATGTTATCCTATACCGTGGTAAAAAATCAAAAGGCAACATTCTAAACTGTATGTTATTTGTTGTAAAATCTTCATTTCAGCCTACATTCTAGCCATGGCCTTGTTTGCTGGCGCGCGAACCAAGGCTCAGATTGTGGCGGCGTTCCGTCAGTCGTACATGCCCATGATGAAGACATCGTGGACCATCTCACCATTGGCAATGATCTTTGCTCAAAAGTTCTTGTCTCCCAACCTTTGGGTGCCCTTCTTCAACCTGGTCGCCTTCTTGTTCGGCACCTATGTCAACACCTCTGTCAAGAAGGCTCGCTTGGCTCAGATGAAGAAGGAACAGGAGAAACGCGATGCTCGTGACAAGCGAGATGATTAGACAACTACTATAAAAAAAGCACGCACTTCTCTCTTGTTCTCATTATTCTTTAAAAAATCAAAGCAAAAAAATATCCTGCAAACTTTTGAATTTTTATTTGACATGTCGTGGGTGTAACTCGTTGATAATCGAGCGGATTTAGCTACAATGTGCTTGCAAAGGATAGGGGTTGCTTTTCTTTTTTTTTCTGCAGATTGGGTGTTGGGGGAGGGGAGGACGAGCTTCCTTTAGTCCTTCTTGACCTCGGCAACAGCAATGGTGGCGGCCGAGCTGGTTGTCTCCTCGACGACTTCTGCCTTCAACGATGCCTCAGCCTTGACCTCGACTTCACTCACAACTGCTGTGGTGGTGGTGGTGGTCGTAGTCGTTGTTTCCTCGACCTCGACCTTGATGCTCTCAGCTGACGAGGACGTTGAAGCAGCAACCACCTCCTTCTCCGACTCGACCTTGATGCACTCAGCTGACGAGGACGTTGAAGTGGCTACCACCTCCTTCTCCGACTCGACCTTGAGTGCAGCTACTTCAGCCTTGATCTCTTCCACCTTGGCAACGTCTGTCGACTCTGCCTCAATGACCTTGCCGGTGCGCAGGACGCGCTGCTGGACATCCAGTTCCTCAATCGAGGTGCCTAATACGTTGAAAAGTATAAAAAGATTTAAAGCGTTAGATTAAGGAAAAAGACGCGCTATGCATTACATATTCACTTAAAGAGCCATGGTATATAAGCGGTGTGGTCTGCATACCAGCCTCAGTTGTCAGCTCTTTGAGTTCCTTTTCGAGCTCGAGCTTGCTTGCCTTCTATTAATGACAACGTTTTTAAACGAGAGGATTGTGATTAGGAATGTATCATTTGTAGGTCCACAGCAAACATACCACTGATTCTAAGACCCAAAAAACAGCAATGTAAACTCTACCTCATCATCGCTCTTGTCCTTCTTATCCTTCTTGTCCTTCTTGTCCTTCTTGTTCTTCTTGTCTTTCTTGTCCTTCTTATCCTTCACCTCCTTCACCTCCTTCTTCTCCTTCTTTTCCTTCTTTTCCTTCTTCTCCTTCTTCTTCTTCTTGTCTTCATCCTCAGAATCAGAACCGCTGTCCGAGCCCGAAGACGAATCAGAGCTAGAGTCCGAGCTGGACGAGCTGGAAGAATCGGATGACGAAGAAGAGCTGGAGCTGGAGCTGGATGAGCTGGATGAGCTGGACGAGCTGGATGATGAGCTAGACGATGACGAGCTGGACGAAGATGATGATGAGGACGACGATGAAGAGCTGGAGCTGGAGGAGGAGCTGGAGGAGGAGCTAGAGCTGGATGATGAGCTGGAGCTTGAGCTGGATGATGAAGATGACGAGCTGGACGAAGAAGAGTCAGACTCTGAGCCAGAGCCAGAGCCAGAGTCGGACTTGTCCTCGCTGCCCGATGGAGGCTTGTAGTCCTCATCCTCAGAATCGTCAGACTAGATGAACAGGAGATATAAGCATTTGTTAGTCATCAATGGCTTCACCAGAGTACAACAGTCAAGAACATTTTGCATTACACAATAAAATTCTTACGCCAAGGTCGTCAAGGATAGTGAGGCCCTTGACCTTCTCGGTCTTTTCTTTGGCTTCGTCATCCGAGTCAGCCTTCTCCTTCTTCTTCTTCTTGTCCTTCTTCTTATCCTTCTTCTTGTCTTTCTTCTTGTCCTTCTTTTCCTTCTTCTCCTTGGCCTCGGCCTCGGAGCCAGACTTGTCGGCCTTCTTTGCCTTTTCTTCGGCTTCAGAACCAGACTTGTCGTCGTCCTTCTTCTTCTTGGCCTCATCCTCAGAGACAGACTTGTCCTTCTTCTCCTTCTCCTTCTCGTCTTCAGAGTCAGACTTGTCCTTCTTCTTATTCTTCTTCTTATCCTTCTTCTTATCCTTCTTCTTGTCCTTCTTCTTGTCCTTCTTCTTCTTCTTATCATCGTCAGACTCATCCTCGGAGCCAGATTCGTCTTCCTTCTTCTTGTCTTTCTTCTCCTTCTTCTTGAGCTTGCTCTTGTCCTTCTTCTTCTTGTCCTTCTTCTTCTTCTCCTTGTCCTCATCAGCCTCAGAATCGGCTTCCGAGCCGGCATCAATCTTCTCAACCTTTTCAATCTTGACCTCCTTCTCGTGGTGCTCGACCTTTTCGTCGTCCTCATCCAACTTCTTTTCCTTCTTCTCCTTCTTCTCCTTCTCATCATCGCTGTCGTCGTCCTTCTTGTCCTTCTTCTTGTCCTTCTTCTTATCCTTTTTCTTGTCCTTCTTCTTATCTTTCTTCTTATCCTTCTTCTTGTCCTTCTTGTCCTTCTTTTCCTTCTTTTCCTTCTTCTTCTCTTTCTTCTCCTTCTTCTCCTTCTTCTCCTTCTCCTCGGTCTCCTTGCCTTCTTCCTTCTGGACAATGGTCACCGCGACAGCCTCATGAGAGGCAGTCACAACTCCCTCTTCAGTTTCCTGGTGAAGGGTCGCAGTGCTTTCTTCGACTGCAACGACGGTGTGCCCTGAGATGATTGAGGCCGAGTCGTCGACAACCTTGGCCGATGACGACGATGTGGCCTCGCAGGTCGAAGAGGATGCAGCCTCGAGGGTGGTGGTTGTGGTGACAGTGGTGGTCGTGGTGGTGACCTCGGACACAGACAGGTCCGAAACAGACACCTCTGAGACAGAGGTCTCCTTGGTCGCGGCAGCAACGCTAGCAACTTGCTCGACGACGACATCAGCGGACTTGGTGACCTCGGTCTCAGCAACCGTCTGCTGCTGCTGGACAACTTTCTCCGTAGTATCCGTCATTGCTTGGGAAACCTTTAGAAAAACTGGGAAGTGAAGGTGGGCTTGCTACTTGCGGCTTTTTTTTTGGGTGGGGAGAGGGAAGTACCGAGGTTGATGTGATGGGCGGAATGGATGGGTGATAAGGTGATTGATGGTGGCAACAAAAGGAGAAAAGGGGAAATAGGAAAAAAGGAAACGTGGGAGAGCAATGTCGGGCGACCCTTTTTATGCTAGCGGTACCTGGTCAGCGTCACAACCACCCCATTTTCCCAGTGGATGTGCGCATAATGTGTTTCCATCAGAGCCTTCCATTTTTTTCCCTACCCTTCTTGAGCTTTTTTTCTTTACCCCAACCACCCTCTCGCACACTCTCCAGAGGATGAGTACAAGTCAGTGTGTACAACCACTTTCTCCTCCAGTAAACCAAAAAAAAAGAGATGAGGAACGAACGAAACGAGGAAATGTGTTTGGGCTGTACTTCCAAAGTTGGTGAACCCTCTTTTTTTCCTGTTCTTCTTCTTCTTCCCAAACCTTTTTGTGGCACCACTTGTCAGCATGATATACATACAGAAAAAAAAATCTCATCTCTTTTCTTCTTTCTCGTGTATCGCGTGTTTTCTCGCGCCTGTAGAGTCTTCGAGAAATAAGAAAGCCATAAACTGCTTTACGCCCAATTTTTTTCCGTCCAGTCTTTTCGCCATCCATTATGCCTTACCATGATCAAGCGTGGCATGCTTTCGAAACAACACATGCAAAAAATGCATTTACTTCCATTGGGCATATTGTACAACAACAATGTGGCATAGGATGGTATATTTTTTTCATGGATCATTGAGAGAATTCTAGTGGTGAAAGGGGATAATAAGGGTACTTGTTTTCTTATCCTCTCTTGTTTTTTTACACAAAGTATCGCGTGTCGTATCCATGGGCAAAGTTCCACACCAAGATATTCTTGTCTTGTGAGGTGCTGAAATCAGGTTTGTTGGAAAATAGAAGGTTTCGAAAATAAAAAATATGCATACATAGTTAGCGCAAGAGTAGAATCAGCCATCACCCTTTCTGATTTATCAGGTACCAATGCTGTTCACCCGTCATCACCCTCTCTCTCTACCTCTTCTCTTGCCCTCCAACCTACGTTGTTGTATCCAAAAGAAAACTAGTGAGAAACAACCTCCCTCCTCTCCTTTCCTCCTCCCCTCCCCCTCTACAACGGCAACTACTTTTCACTAAATTTTTCTTGTCCCTTTGCACCAATACTCCAAAAAAAGGTCTCCCAATAGAATGGAAGAAACGGACAAATGAGGATTGTAGGTCAGACAAAGAAGGCCTGGACGCACAGCCCTAAAATAGGTTGCAATAAAATATCCAAATAACCAATAACCAAAGAACAAAAAAATTCACCGGTTGAACATGCTCTCCTCTTCCTTGTGCCGTGTTGAACAAAAAGACGTAGATAATGACGACTTTTTTTTGCTTACCTAATGATCTTCGTGTCGCTGAACTGGACATCAAAGACCCAGGATTCATGGCCACCCTTGTCGAGGCTGAGCGTGCATAGGCCAGTTTCCATGTCCCACACCTTGACGGAATTGTCATAGCTTCCGGACACAATCCTTGTGCCAGAGAAATGCAACGTCCGCACCAGGTTGGTATGCCCCCGCAAGATCTTTGTGCACTCGCCCGTTGCTGCGTTCCAGATCCGGATCGTCCTGTCATTGGACCCAGACACAATCGTCCGTCCATCAAACTGCACACATGCCAATCCTCGTTCGTGCCCAACAAAGTCTCGCTCACAGACGCCTGTCTCGATATTCCACAGCTTGACCAATCCGTCACCGGATGCCGACACGACTTTGCCACGGTGCAACTGCACTGCATTGACTGGGCCACGATGTCCGACCATTGTCCGGAGCAGCTTCTTTGTCTTGACGTCCCACACTTTGATGGTCGCATCTTTGGAGCAACTAACAATGTATTCGTCGTCGAAACAAACATCAAGCACACCTGCGGTATGGCCACATAGTTGGTGGGTCTTGGTTCGGGTTGCCATGTCCCACACGATGATGGTGGTATCCGACGAGCCCGACACCATCATATGCTCATTGAACTGCAGACACAACACCGATTGCGTGTGGCCCTTGAGCGTATGTGTGTTTTGGTATGTGTGGATGTCCCAAAACTTGATTGTCCTGTCCCGCGACCCTGTCACAATCTTCTCGTGATCAAATTGGATGCAATATACAGAGTCGTCATGGCCGACCAGTCGGCTCTTGTGTGGCACTTTGTTCCATCGCTGCTGGATCATCAGTCGGTCGTGACACAGCTTCTTCCAGTAGACCCGCGGCGGCGGTGATGGTGGCGTCAATGAGGCGTGGGAGGTTAATCTTGTGGGTGATGATACCAAAAATGGATTTTTGAGGTTGGAAGAGGATGTAGAGTACAGGGCACTATATGCTTTCGACTCCTTTGGTAGAGTCATGCTGGCGAAAGGACCGGACGGGGCCTGGCGAGACGGGTTTGGCAAATGGATTTTCCAGCCACGGTGGATCAAAAAGACACATTTCCAGACCTCATTATCGTTGGCGAGAAGGTGCCACGTCCGCGAGATACGTGCGACCTTGACGATATGTTGCATATCAAGGAATTGAAGGATATATGTCGCGATCTCATAAGGCAGCTGGGAAAGAAAGTCTTTTCGTGGTCCATCCAACAGACATGCATACAGTTTGTCGTAGAGCGTAAAAGTAAGCGGGTCGTTGACATCATTCATGAGCGAATCGACAGACGAGTTTGTCAGGTGGGTCGTGAAAGTGTTGTGGTTCAAGGAGAATTTATCGGCAGCAGCAGCCGTTGCCGTCATGGGAATTACCACAGGTGAAGCCAGCCCAGGCGGTGGTGGATGGACGTGGCGATCGGTCGTTGTGATTAACGTTGGCGAAGCGGTCAGTGGTTGTTGTTGTTGCGGCGATGGTTGTGCATGTATCGGGTTGGATACCGATGGTCCGAGAGGTGATATTGGTGTCGTCACATGTGCGCCAGAGCCAGAGGCAGAGGTAGGTTGATTAGCGGACGAACCAGAAGGAGAAAAGGGTGAAGCGGGAAGAGTCGCAGAATTAGTATGTTGGTCAGAGTGTGAGGCCATTGTTGGTTGTGTTGGATGGAAGGCAGAAGACATGGAATGAGAAAGTGAACAGGCAAAAAAAAGAGAGAGGATTCCAAAGACACAGTCAAGGAACCAAGGCAAACAAGGACCAGGAAGAGTAGGAGGGATAGTGCGGAGTAGGAGATATGTCAGAGTGAAGGAATGTTAATGAGAACTGGTTGTTTGATGCAAGACAGGGAGGTCAATGTCAACGAATAAGGGAAATGATGGGTGTACAGGATGTCAGTGGTGACATGTACGAAAAGAATAAGGAAGGCGCACTGGGCAACAACAACAGTAGCAGTAGTAAACAGCGCAACGATGCCAATAAGACACTAGCACAAGGACAGTTGGCCGTTTCAGAGAAGCAGAGAAAAAAAAAGACACAACCTTTGTTGCATATCCCCCCTCCCCCCTACTCCTGCCACACCCCTCTTCCATCACAGTACTTCCCTCTTCCTCCTTTATTTTTGTAATATACAAAACATGTCCAACAAATAGGAATGAGGAAAGAGGAGGAGGAAGAGGGGCAGGGAGGGGATGGTGGATGGTTGGACAAGAAAAGCGGTAGCCACGATCTGAGAAGAGAGGCTGCACAAAAAAAGGTGAAGGTTGGGGGGAGGGGGGAGGGCTACAACTGCATCCCAACGGAGGTTTGAGCATGAAGGAGACCCATTGGCAGTAGTGGAGGTTGACCTAGGCGAATATACAACAAAGAGCAAAAGAACGCGATCCATCTCCGCGGAACATGTGCAGTTGGCGTGCAAACTATGGAGCATCATCACGCTTATCTGCCTGTCTTATCTTTGTCTCTGCTTCTCCTATACCATTTGCTCTGACGCGTGTAATCCCAAGTGCGGAGAGACAAAGAATTACAACCAATGCTCTGCAGAGGTATAATTATAGAAGTGCATGGCTCGTGCCCTTCAGCACATTTTTTTTCCTTTCAAAAAAAAAGAACACAATACCTTTTGATCCGATGTGGGGTGCGCGTTGTGCGATGGCAGTGCTACTGACTGAAAGCCCAGATTGGCTGTAATGAGAACTCGAGTGGATGTTGTCTCGTGACATGCTATTTGCTGGAAATGACATGACTCCAGGACGAGAAATGCGGCGCGTACCATTTGCATGCTGAGTGCTGGGTGCAAAGGCATCTATCGGTGACCGCAGGCTAGCCATTGAGTTGGGGTACCACATGTCCGAGTACGGATTGGTGGGGAGGTTACCGGAGGACGATGAACGCAGACGGAAAGAACGACCCATGCGCAGCTTTGACGTTGACTTGCTCTTTTTGGACAGGGCTGCTGCAGAACCAACAGCAGCAGCAGCAGGAACAGCAGTAGATCGGATGGAGAAGGAAGAAGGACGGCTGACTAACGTAGCTGCAGAGGGTGCGGCAAGAGGTGGCGATGACGCTGTTGACATGGCTGTGGTAGTCGGATCAAGAGCAAGTGGAGGGAGCAATCCATCCGAAGGGCTCAAGGGCTCAAGAGTGCTGGTGACTGCATTGTCATACCCGCCACTGACCGGTGTTGTACAAGTACTTGTGGGCGAAGCAGAACCAGTTTTACGGTGAAGTGCAAGTGCATGCTTTGCCTTTAGAAACAGTGCAGAGGTCTGGATTTTCAGCAAGGGCAGATGTAAGTGGTAGCCCATATGGATGGTCACAATGTTACACGGTCAGTCAGTTGGTCGTTGAATGGTTGGTATGAGAGAAAGGCAGGCGAGAGGAAAGGGGGGTATGGTAGGTAAGCAAATGTTAATATGAATGAAGAGGATGGAGTCTAGTTTCCAGAAGCTCAATACGACAAAAAGCTTGTTCTGATGCCAATAAGGAAAGAGTGAGTGTAGTATGGACTTGTTTTGTTCCTTTTATGCCGATTTTGTTCAGGCGGATAGCGCACGAAGTCTGAAAGGAGAACTCGTAAAAAATTGCAAGCCAAAAGGGTCTCTTTTGTTTAGAATAGACAAAGCAAAGAGAGTTGCTTCTTCAGTTCTGTCTACAAAGGGACAGGTCCACTCTGTTGCGCTTAGGTGGCAGAGAGGGATAGTGGGTGAAAAAGGTATCAGCAACCCAAAATGAGTTAAAGAGGAAGAGAAAGTAAAAGAGTAGGGAGGAAATATACAAGTTGGCAATGTGGAGAAAAAGGTACTTCTGTAGCGAAAAGAGCGACCCTAAGCACAGACGACAAGGAAGAGAAACGACCAATGCAGGGAAAGGTTGGGTGACGAGCAAAGGGCTAGTAGAGCAACATAGAAAACGCCAGCGTCTTATTGTATCCTGGAAAAAGGTGCCCCAAGGGTGCAATGTCAACATGTAATGCAACAAGGTCTGCATGAGGTACCTTGGGAATGGGAATTATGAATCGGGTTTTCAGGAATGCACTGTCCACTACCAAGTTCCACCTCGAGACAGTAGCAGACAGAGGAGGAGGAGGACACACGAGAATCCCTTTAGCCCATTGACAGCGTGCTGGTGAGTAGGGATGGAGGGAGGCGTGGCAAGGGCAGGGGGAGGGGAAAAGGAGCGAGAAGGACAGAAGTGTTGACAGTTGTCGACTATTCGCCTACACAACTTTACCATTGCAAGAAAACAAAGGAGGAAGGGAAGGAAGTGGTAAGAGATGGTGGAGGAGAAGAAAAAAAAAGTGTAGGATGGCTGTGGAGGGAAAAGAGGGTGAAAGAAAAAAGTTGGTAAAGGACGTTTGGATATAGGGTGTGAAAGGGAGGAGGAGAACATGGGATTTGTGTGCCTGGGTGGATTGATCTTCACCACCTCGAATCATTTATTGGAACAGTTCCCCGAACAAGACAAAAAAACTGATGGCACGCGAGTGGTTGGTTCCCCACATTTTCACAATCCTTTTTTGTTTTCTTCTTCTGAGAATGAACCAGACCGTTTCTCTTTCGGCGCAATCGATCGCACACAGCTGAGAAACATAAAAATACGGGTACTATGTAGCCGGCCCCGGCCGACAGTTTAATCCACGCTGGCTGCAGAAGAGCCGATCGATCTTTGTTAGATAACAAAGAGTAGAAATAGAGAGAAGACGCGAAATCAGGGGTGCCTGCTCTCTTTTCAGGTCCTTTGCTTCAACAACAATCACTGTGGCGGGTAGTGACGGTCTTAAAGTCCTGTCTACCTGCCTGCGCTCTTCCTTGCAGGGTCTTTATTACAGTGTGCTTTTTTTTTCTAGCGCGCCAAGAAGAGCCTGAGGTATAGCCCAACCATATACAATACATATACAGTCACCAGCACCTGTACCATATACCACCACCACATACCTAGACTCGTCTACAATTAATAGTCCTGAAGAAATGGCTCTAGAGCTCTCTTGATTTGTCGGACATCATCCTATGCACGCAGTGGGTCCCAATTTTGGTTGAACAGTAGAGAAACAACCAACGCTTCTTCTCTTTTATTTTTGCTGTTGGTCTATTTTACGTCCTGTGCACCTCCCTTCCATTCTCCTCTTCTCCATCAGCGCTCATCCATCCTTCCCTCCTCTTCTTCATCCCTCTCTTTCTCTCACTTCATCCCCACTCCACATTACTTTAATCAAGTTTACCAACCTCCAATGAGCGGAAGAGATCGTTTGGCTGATTTCCAGGCATGTCTTTGCTCTCTCTTTCTCTTTCCTCCACCCCTGACACTCTCCAACTTTTGCCGCGTGAATGAATCCAGCTCAACACCTATACACCCATCATTGCCCTTATTTTTTTTCCCATCATCGTTCAAACCCCCTTTCATCTCCCCCTGGTCGTTTTTTTTTATTGTACTAACCGCTCGCCCATGGTTCCTTTGCCCTTGTACTCCCTTTCTCCCTTCGCAATGTCTATTTTTGGTCTTGTAAAATAGGGCCAGCAAAACCAGGGCTATGGGCAAGTGAATGCATGCTAAACAGAAAGTAGATGCGCGTAAGATTCATGTAGCGTAGTCGTCTAACACATCTAACATGCGTTTGTTATTCAACACCACAGTGGCCAGCAAGGTTATGGCCAACAACAGGGCTATGGCCAGCAGCAATACGGCAACCAGTATGGTCAACAACAACAGTATGGTGGCAATCAGTACGGCCAGCAGCAAAATTATAACCAAGGATACAACAACGGTGGCCAGTATGCTCAACAGCAGCAATTCGCCCAGCAGCAGCAGCAGCAATACCACCCTCAGCAGCAGCAACAGCCTCCTCATCAGGCCATCCAGATGGGTAACCTCAACGGAGCACCTGCTGCCGGTGGTGACATCAATCAGTTCTTCAGCGAGGTATTTATCCTAGAGCTTGTTTTTCGGTGGAATACAGTTGGGTGGTGGTGGAGAGTAGGGTATGCGATCATCGCCAAGAAAATCCGTACCAGACGAGACACAGCCTATGTCTCTGTAGCAGAGGGGGGGTAGGAGAGTAACAATGACATCCCTCCTTGTCTTCTTCTCGCTCCCTCTCCCGACTCTGAGCTAGCGACGCCATCCGGTGCATTTGAGCCATTCTTGTTAGGGTGTTCATTTTTTTTATAGACAAGGAGACTGTATGGGTGGGGACGTGGTACAGTCGTTGGCTGGCCAATTTCGTTCAATCCAATCAACATGCATGGGCTCTGGAGTAGGGACAGGAGATTATAGCCTTTGAGTTTTAGGCTCGCAATCATTCTTTTGTGGTTGAGTTTACCTCCCCCTGTGCTCTAACCCTGTTGTACTCGCAGCATAACCTTGCCCAAAAGTAAACATGGGATGCACACCGCTTCACTTTCTACCACTTGTTCTGGGCTATGCTGATGCATCTGATCGAACAGTCGACTCATCAAATTGTGTTACGTTCTTTTTCATTTGCCACTGCCACATATTCTCCGTGGATCTAGGTCACGTCGATTCAAGAGGACATTGCCAAGCTGGAGCAAAACATCACTACCATCGAAGAACTGCACGAGGCGTCTGTGAACAATGTCTCAAGCGAAGAGCAGTCTGCCCGTGTTACTCGCCAGCTGGAGGGTATCACTGCTGACACCACACAACTGTCTAACCGAATCAAGAAGAGAATTAAGGATATTGAGCTCGCCAACTTGCGCCTGGCCAACTCGTCGGACATCCAGATCCGACGCACCCAGGCTGCCGCCTTGAAGGAGAAGTTCTTGAAGACTCTTCGCCGCTACCAGACTGCTGAGAGTGAGGCTCGCAAGAAGTACCAGGGTCGCTTGGAGCGCCAGTACAAGATTGGTACGATAGCAAATTGCATAGCGACTGGACACTCTATTGTTACCCCTCTATTTGTGAGTAATGCAAGAGGCTGACATTCTCAATACCTTTCTTTTTTTTTTCTGTCTCTCATAGTCAAGCCCGATGCATCCCCTGACGAGATCCGTCAAGTTATGGAGAGCGATAACCAGCAGATCTTTGCCCAGTCGGTGCTGCAGAGCACCCGCTACGGTGAAGCCAGTCGTGCTTTGCGTGAGGTTCAGAGTCGTCACGATGACATCAAGAAGATTGAGCGCACTATCTTGGAGTTGCACCAGCTGTTCATGGACATGGAGACACTGGTGACTGAGCAGCAGGAGGTCCTGAATAAGATTGAGGAAAACACCCAGCAGGCTGAGGTGCATCTCCAGACGGGTGTGCAGGAGGTCGATACTGCCATCGTCAATGCCCGCAGCGCCAGGAAGAAGAAGTGGATCTGCTTGTTCATCTTCATTATCCTACTTGTTGTCATTGCTATCGTCGTCTACTTCCAAATTCCTAAGAGCAAATAAGTCTAGCCTACACGCGTCGGCTCCGTGCCTTTGTACACGCTGATCATGGTTCATACCTGCTTTGCTAGGCCTCTAGTCTTTCTCTCTTATTTTTTTTCTCTTCATACAAAGTTCCTTTACCGCGCAGCTTTGCACCTCCAGATACCTCATAGATTATGAAATGCTTAATGAATCCACAGTTGTTCTTTTGAGAATGACGCTACTCCTCGAAAAGTATACGCATTCCCAATGAAAAGGTGTGCGCAGCATTCTAGGCCTTTCATGTTACCTAATTCGTCTATTTGTCAACTTTGACACGGTCACGAAAAGAGAGCTCACTAATGGGCAGTGGCTTAGTCGTATGGCTTTTTTTTTCTCTCACAGAGATGCATAAAAGACGCGACATTTGGTAATCCTTCCCACACTCCACACTCCACACTTAATCAAGCTCAACAACTCTAACAAAAAGGAAAGCCAAGCTCTTCCTTTCACTTCTGCTTTCTTTCTACAAACACTTTTCTACAAACCCACCATTTACCTCCTCAGACATCCAGGTACGAGCACACTCTCTGTGTTAGCTCGGAGTTTCACACGCTCGCATACACTCGCAAAAACAGTTGCAGCATCTTCTAGCCTGACAAGGCTTTATTCGACAACTTCCACTTCTTCCTCGTCTAGCGCGACTTTGTCTACACCGACTACCACCAACACCACCACTACCACCAGTAACACTATGTCGACCCCTAGCAACAGCGGCGCCAACATCCTCCAGTGGGCCAGCAAGGACGGTGAGTTCCGTCGCCAGGTCTCATCCTTCCGTGATGCTATCGTCGATGCCCCAGATGCCAAGTTCCAGCCTGAGGCTGGTCGCTACCACCTGTACGTCTCATTGGCATGCCCTTGGGCCCACCGTACATTGCTCGTCCGAGCCTTGAAGGGTTTGGAGGACATCATCTCGGTCGACGTTGTCCACTGGCACATGGGAGAATTGGGCTGGCCCTTCAAGGACGGCTACAAGGACTCGCTGTTCGGCTCCAACTACCTCCGTGAGATTTATTTCAAGGCCGAACCCGAGTACCAAGGCCGATTTACCGTGCCAGTCCTCTGGGACAAGAAGACGAACACGATTGGTAAGTAGAGTAGCATTAAAGAAACAGCACTGGAGGAGACTAACACACAACAAAAATTGTTGCCAAAAAAAGTGTCAGATCTATTCCGCCTTCCCTCATGAGAAGATCATGGCGTCTACAATACGAAAAATTCAAATAAGAAAACGAGAGAGCGTGACCACAAAAAAACACGCTGCAATTTTGTGATGCCAGGCTGTGTTCAGCGTTTACACGAATCAACGTGTCTTTTGGATTCGGCAATACGACATCCCCAACTGTTTTCTTTTCTAGAATAACAACGGAGATCTTAAAAGGCCATACTCGTGGAAGACAGAAAAAAATATTGACAACAGGCTTTTTTGGTTTCCATTTTATCTCGAATAGTGAACAATGAGAGTTCCGAGATTATTCGTATGCTGAACACCGCCTTTGATAAACTTGTTCCCGAAAAGGCCGGCATCAACTTCTATCCCGAGAATTTGCGCACCCAGATCGATGAGACCAACGAGTGGGTGTATGACAAGATCAACAACGGCGTGTACAAGAGCGGCTTTGCAACCACCCAGGAGGCCTATGAGCGCAACGTCGTGCCCTTGTTTGAGGCTCTGGACCGTGTCGAGGCAATCCTCGCCAACAACGACTACCTTGTCGGCGGTCAGTTGACGGAAGCCGACCTGCGTCTGTGGACAACAATCGTACGCTTTGATGCTGTCTACCACGGCCACTTCAAGTGCAACATCAAGAGCATCGAAAAGGACTACCCCAACATCATGCGTTGGGCCCGCCGCATCTACCAGATGCCCAAGGTGGCCAGCACATTCAACATCGAGCATATCAAGAGCCACTATTACCATTCGCATCGCCAGATCAATCCCACTGGCATCATCCCTCTTGGCAATGGTCCTGACTGGGCAAACCCCAAAATCTAAATAGTACTCCCTATAGTCTGTAACATTTTTTAGTATTACTGAAGAACACCTCATTTTTTTAACAACCAGAATGCACTTGATATTGGGTCACAAAGGCAACGTATCTCATGCACGACAGAGAAGTATACAGATTTGCTCAGCCTTCACAATAATGTGAGTGGGGCATGCGTATGCACGTGACCGTAGGCATTTCCTTTCCTAGGGTATTTTGTCCTTTTGTACTTTTTGCAGCTCCGAAATCATCATGTTACCTTTACAAATTGCCAATTCGCTTACATGCTCTCAGCGCACAGCATGCCATTCAATCCCTAAACGATTTCTGCGTGCACCTCAATTTCATTATTGGGGTGCCAGCTCGTCTGCGGTTCGTTCTCGGCAATTCTGGAGCTCGGCCATTGCGCGTTCTTCGGCGTCTTCCTTAACAACAGGAGTAACTTCAGGAACAGACTTGACGGATACAACGACAGACACAACGCGTCGACCACCTCTTCCTGCCAACTACCCAACGCCGCGGCCATACCCGCGTCCAGGCAACCCCTCGGATCGTCCTCTGGTATGCTTAGGGATCGAGACGTCGTGCGACGACACATGTGCAGCCATCGTTACGTCAGATCGACAGATTCTGTCCGAGGTGCTCAAAACCCAACACCATCTCCACGAACCCATGGGCGGTATTGTCCCGAAACTAGCACACCACGCTCACATGCAACAGCTGCCAATTGTCGTTCGGGAAGCCATTCAGGCCGCCAACTTGCCGAATGGCCTTTCTGACATTGATGTCGTGGCTGTCACTCGTGGACCTGGACTGGCGCACTCGCTGGGAGTTGGGCTGAACGCTGCCAAGAGTCTTGCAGCAGCACTGGACCGACCACTGATCGGTGTGCATCACATGGAGGCGCATGCGCTGACGGCACGACTCACGACGCCACACGACCACATTGGGCAATGGAAGTCGACACTGGAAGAAGAGGCTGCGTTTGGAGAGGCAATGCGGCTCCGAGCGACACCTTACCCACCATTCCCATTCCTGACGCTGCTTGTCTCGGGCGGACACACGCTCTTGTTGGTCGCACATGATGTCGACCACTACACAACATTGGCAACCACCGTGGATGACTCGATCGGCGACGCATTTGACAAGACGGCTCGTGAACTGGCTGTGCCCTGGTTGCCAGGACGGAGTGGAGGGCCGGGCGCAAGTCTGGAGCAGTTTGCCAAAACAAGTCGGAGGCCTGAGCGATTTGTAGAGAGATTGCCGATCCCGATGCGACTGCGTAATAGCAAGCATGAGATGAAGTTTAGCTTTGCAGGCCTCAAAAGCTCTGTTGCTCGCATTGCGGCCGAGTATCGGGAGAAGCAGGCCAGAGGAGAACTAGATGAGGAGGAGAAGGAAACGATGGGAGAGGACGGCACTGAAGCATGGAGACGGGATCTGGCAGCGTCCTTTCAGGCGTGTGCGGTCACGCATCTGTGTCAGAAGGTCGAGCAAGGACTTGAGATGTGTCATCAACAGGGGTTAAACATTTCAAGCCTGGTGATTAGTGGTGGTGTTGGACGTAATGTGTACCTGAGATCGAAAATAGAGGAAGTCTGTGCCAAGTTTGAGTTCAAGGGCCAGGATGTGCCGGGTGTCAAACTTACAAAGTCTGAAAAGAAGGCGGCTAAAAAGGCGGCAGCGGCCATGGGCTCCACAGAAAAATCGGCGACAGTCAACACAACACCACGTCGATCCGTCCAGGTAATATGCCCACCACTCAAGTGGTGCACCGACAATGCAGTCATGATTGCTTGGACAGGCATTGAACGCTACCGAAAGGGATTATTTGATCCGTACGACATTGACATTATCCCAAAGTGGCCATTGGACATGCTTGGTACCGGCAAGATTCCAGAGTGAACAGGCCTATAGATTCATTTTACATGGATGCCATGAATAGCCTCCTTTCTTTTTCATTTTGTTCCGCTTCACATGTCATTTTATTTGTGTACAATACAGCATTATTTTTTCTACCATCATTTATATTCTGTTCTAGAAATGCATTGGTTTGCGATTGTGTGTAAGGTGGTAACATTCGAGCTTTGTCAGTCGAGGTTCAACTCTTCTTTATACCTCCACTCGAACCCCCTCCGCCTTTTGCATTCATAAAAAAAGGATTTCAAGGTGAAGTGGACCAAAATTTATTCATATTGTAAAATGTGTAAATAGAAAACATATAAACAAAAAAAACTAAACAGCTAATTACATACAGACTGCATACAATCTTCCTACTTGGAAAATAAAATCGTCTGGAAAAGTTTTTTTCTTTTACCGCTTGTTGCCCTTCATGAACCGGATACCCAGAACACAGATAACCAAGTTGGACACGACGTAAATGCATGCAATGCCAAGGTTACGCCAGCGGTGTTCAAATTGCATGTTGAGACCTGCGAAAAACTCGTCGCCGACCCTATACTGACAATATTGGCAACTGGAAGACGCGTTTGGGTTGTTGAGGTAGCCGCTCGCTCTCTGCATGAATGCACCTGCATACTGGATGCAAGTCTGGCCGGCTGGAGGCTCAAAGACGGAAAACTCGGTCGAATCACAGACGACGGGCACGCCGTGCAGCTGGGTGACGACCAAACCCTCGACAATGTAGTGGTATGGATCAATCCAATACATCCAGGCGCGCCAAAAGCCCGGCATGCTGAAATATGGCATCACGACACCACAAAACAGGTTGAGGATCGAGATGACAAAAGGATTGATGAGCGCTGCAATCTGTGTTGTCCTTGTCCAGGCGGCGATGGCCTGACCGAGTGTGAGTGCAAACATGATGAAAATCTCTACCATCAACCAGGTGTAAAAAGTGCGTGCCGGGTCTGTCGTGAACCCGACTGTCCAGTAAAAGATCAAGAAGAAAATCGTCGTTTTCACAATCATAAACGGAACCTCGACGAGAATGATCGACAGTGCAAACGGCTTCCATCCATAGTACTTGCCGGCAAGCTCGCGGTAGAACCATTGACGCTCAGTGTGGAACCGGGGCTCGACCATGTTGCAGAGTAGAGGTGCCATCACAAGAATCTGGAAAATCACAAACACACGCGACTGCAGATCAATAATGCGGTGGCCCAGCCGGAAAAACGTAAAGCCGTTCAGAAGTGCAAAGACAACCATGATCGTCAGACGACCCATGTTGTACTGGGGAAGCCGCCAGTAGGTCTTGAACATTCTGCGAAGAACATACTTGATCTGCATCGACGTTGGCGTTGCGTACTCGAGTACAACCTCAGAGTGGCTACCCTGTGCTCCATTATTGTTGGCTCCCGTTGTGGCGCGCGTTGAGTGGATGTCATTGAGCAAACATTGCTTTTCGGGTGAAGCCAACCAAATGGATGGCCAGTCGAGATCTGAATGGCGAGCATTGACAACATCCAAGATGTACTCGGCAGGGTTGGCGTCAGGCGAGCAGTGGGGCGCGCCGTTGCGCTCAAAGTAGCTGATCAGATCACGCGAATCTTGGCCGAGTTGACCAAAGAAGACTGTCTTGCCTCCCTTGGCCAAAAGCAAGAGGTTGTCAAAGAAGGCGAATAGCTGGGAAGAAGGCTGATGGATCGTGCAAAGAATGGCTTGACCTTGATCTGTCAGCTTGCGCATAAATCTCATGATGTTGTACGATGCTTGAGCATCCAGACCTGATGTTGGCTCGTCCAAGAACAGAAGTTTGGGTTTGGCAACAAGCTCGACACCGATCGTCAATCGCTTGCGCTCTTCCACAGAGATACCAAGACCCGATTCAGTCGTACCAATCAAAGCATCGGCAATACCCTCCATCTCGAGGATCTTGATGATCTCCTCAACATAGGCGTTCTTCTCCTCTTCTGATACCTCGGCTGGCTGGCGAAGATAAGCAGAGAAGCGAAGAGCCTCGCGAACGGTACACTCTGGTACGTGAACATCAAGCTGTTCACAGTAACCAGTAGTACGTTGGAAATCACGACGAAGAGGATGGCCATCGACTTCAATCTGGCCTGTAATCTTGCCAATACTCTTTCGTTGGGCGAGCACATCCAACAATGTTGTCTTACCAGCACCAGAAGAACCCATGAGAGCCGTCATGGTACCTGGTTTGACAATTCCTGAAACGCCACACAGCAGTTGCTTTTCACCCGAAGGGTCGGCCTTGTATGGGACAACATAGTCTAAATTCTCCCACGAAAAGACTGAACCCTTGATCATCTGCTTCGGCGGCTGGGTTGCGTCGTCAGCTTTGGGAGGTGGGACTCGGTACTCGCCCGTGTGAGTAAAGCCCGAGTCTGCCGTTGGAGGATGACCAAGCTCTGGATCGTCGGCAGAGGCAACCTTGGTTGATGGAGCCTGGTGGCGGCGATGGCCCTTTGGTCGCTTGTATACGTTCGTCGAGAAGCCTCCTTTACCAAATTCTCGGACCTCCATAGCTACAGCGGTCAGGATGGCAAAGAGAAACCAGAACAATAGAACAGCGACAAAGTTGATCCACTTTTCGGATGTCTTGTAGCGAAAGGCAGCGTAGACATAGTCTGGACCGCTGACGTAGGGCGAGCCTGGTCTGGAACCGGGAAGTGTGCACACTTGATAGTTGATGTTGTCGTAGCCCGGACCGCTTGGTATCAGGTATGGCGGATCGCATACAAACTGAATCCCTTCCATCTCGTTGGAAATCAACGCCTTGTACGCATATGCGAGCGGGTTGATCCAAAAGATCCATATGAACCAAGGATGCATTGATTGGTAAGGGATCAGATAGCCCGTGTACAGGACTAACGCCAACAAGATCAAGCCCGAGAACTTGGTCGCATCGTCAAACGTCTTGCAGGCACAGCCCCACATGCGGAAGAAGGATGTCATGCAAAGTGCAGCGACAGAAACGATCAGGACAAAAGTGAAAAACTTGCCAGCATCTCGCTGTAGACCTGAAAGGAAGTACAACACCAGAGCAAACAACAGGTTGTTGACGAGGATAATAGGAATGTCTAGCACCACCTGGGCAATGGCGAACGAAGCTGGGCGATACATGGCATAGTTTTTGAGCTTGTACAAAATCGGGCGGCCTTGCAAGGCAGCTGGCAGTTCCGCCTGAGCAATGAGTGAGTTGAACAGCAGCGAAAAGAACAAAACACCTCCACGAGTGAAAGCCCCGTTGGCGGTGGTAGGAAGTAGCAAGAAGCAGGTACCGACAATAATGGCCTTGAGGACAGACTGCGAAGAGGCGTTTTTTTTAAAGTACAAACGGAAAAAGTGGTTACAAAATTCTGAGCATTTCCAGCAATTTAATAGCCTATACGCAGGTATACCCTTCTTTACAAATACAACACAGAAAAACTGGTGCGTTTGCTTACCGAGACGTAGCGAGAAATCAAAGACGTAATATCACCGCGGTTGAGCTGAATCTGGCGCTGGATCATGGCGCGCACCTGGTTGGTAAACGTGATCATGTATGGGTTCTTGGAAGAGACATGTTTTTGCTTTGTTTCCTTTGTGGCCTGCAAGAACTCTCCTGGAACTGTTGACTGATCAACGTGCGCTTCATACTCATCAATTTGGGTCATAAGCGACTGGTAAAAGCGGGACTGCCTAAAGGCATTCTCAAACTGTTCTGGAGTATGTGGAAGAGCGCGTGCTGCGCTTGGATTGATTCTCAATAGTTCCTGGCTTGGCTTGCGCTCGTTCGGGTCCGTGATGGCCGTCAGGAAGTCGGCAGTGGTCTGACGAGGAGGGCAATCAAATCCCAAGTCTATAAAGTACTGGCGCGCTTCATCAGCCGGTCCAAAGTAGATACAACGCCCTTCGTACAACAGCAGTGTCTTGTCGAAGAGATCGTAAATATTCTCAGACTAGATATGTATATGATGATTTTGGGCATCAAGTTATCGTATTGAAGACATGGAAGAGTTAGAATCGTATAATATACATCCACGATTGTAATGCATGAATGCATGAGTAAGTCAAAAAGCAATAACCATTGAAAAAAACTACACTTACAGCTTGGTAGATGGAGACCATGGTAGCCTTCTTTAGCAGATTGGTCAGGACACGAAGAGACTTGACATAGTCAAGAGCAGATGAGGCATCGAGACCGCGAGTCGAGCCATCCCACATGTTGATACTCGAACGAGTAGCCATCTGCTCGGCAATTGAGAGACGCTTACGCTCACCTCCTGAAAGACCTCGAATAAAGGCATTGCCAACAAGAGTATCGATCTGCTTGGTGAGACCATACATTTTAGTCAAGACTTCCATGAGCGACTCACGAAATTCTGCACGGGTACCCATCTCGGCCAAACGGGTACGAGGCGTCTTGGCCTTGATTGCGCACTCCAGAGTCTGACGAACAGTGAGTGTTGGATAATGGAAATCGTCTAGTAGACAAGACATATGATACATAAAGTTAGGATGATAGATTTGTTTCGTCATACATGGTATGCATTAGCCAAACTACGACGACAACAACAACAACAAAAAAATCCAGGATGAGTATGCACCCTTCATTGACTTTAACATGATCCTCACCTTCTTGGTTGTAGAGCACCTCGCCCTTGTAGTGTTTTCGCACTGTTTCAGCACTGAGATTGTTGTATGTGACTGTGCCCAAGACTTGTTTGTAATTCTTTCGATCATTTGCAAGGACACGCAGCAGTGTCGAACAGCCAGAACCAGGCCGGCCGAGCACGAGAATCATATCGCCGTCCTGGCAGTATCCTGACATTGGATATAGGATGGTCTTTGTCACTTTCTTCTGGCGAGCACCGCCCGCGCCTTCGCCGCGCGAGAAGCATTTACGGGCCCAATACATGGGATTGATGAGGTTGAAGAGTGCAAGAAACGGATCACCCGTTGTCTTGATAAACTGCGTTCCCGCGCCTTCGCCGATGACGCTCAGGTCTCGCCAGACGACGCCCATCTGGCGTCGTTTGATGCCCTGTGCTCTGGAGGCTGCGACGACTTTTTCTTTGAGGTGCGTTTCAAGATCGAATTCAGCCTCCTTGGGAGGCTCTGCAACCATCGACAGCTTGCGGCTAATCCGCCGGATAAGGCCCTCCTCCCCACCACCAGTGCTTTTGACACTTTCGCGTCTGGAGACCTCGGTCAGTCGGCGATCGAGTCGACGAAAGGATCGTTCGGCATCCACGACATCCACTTTACTTGGGCCTTCACCCCAACGGCCACCAATGGCGTTCTGGTAGGCTTCCTCAGGCGAAAGCTCTTCTTCTTCCAGTTCTTCTTCAGTGACATCGTCCTGGAAATCTTCTGGGGTTGGGAGGATGGATTGTGGTGGCTGGTAGCTGGAAGTATTGCGCAGGATACCGCGGCGGGCAGATTGCTGCTGTTGCTGCTGCTGCTGCTGCACCTGTGGGCTCGATGGATCATTTTTAGGATCTGGAGGTTGTCCAGAGCTGGGTTGATCCATGATACAATCTCTTTTTTGGAAGATGGGTGTATGATCTAGGAATTATGCTGTGTTATCCATTCAAAAGTGTTCAAAGTGTACGCGTGGGAGAGAGAAAGAAATAAACTGGATGCGAAGACGTGTAAAAGGAGAGAAAAAAGGAGGGTAGGAATTTGAAGAGGATTGGCTTTCTACTTTGAAAAGACGTGAAAAGAGACAGAAAGTAACCCTTCTCGTCGATTTATATAGTGGGATAGAACAAGCTGTGGTAAAAGTCAGGCTAAGGGAAAAACGGCCGGGGATAGATGAACGAGAAAAAAAAGAGGAGCGACATGGCGCAAGAGTCAGCCAGAAGCGAAAATAAAGCCCATCCCGCACACTCCCCACTATCAAAAACGCGCGTCCCAACTAAGTGACTTGCTTCAAACAAACTTGTCTCATTTTTGTAAGTATCCCTCCGACCACTGGATTTTCATGCACTTTGGTCTCCACAAAAAAAAAAGTCGCACCTTCATCCGGTTTCAGTCAGATCCCTGTCCAGTTCACTCCTCTCCCTCTTTTCCACCCTCCATTGTTATTCACTCCTTTGGCTCCACCCCTCCCCTTTTTGTACACACTTTACAATATGATTGTGGCTTTTTTTAATGATGCATATTTTTTATTTAATGCTGGTGTTGCAAAGATAAGAGTAGTTGGGTATGGTACAATGTAGAAAAGAGAAGAGAGTCATCTAGCTAAGAAAAGAAGACTGCGCAGGCTTAACGACGGTTGGCACGGTAGAAGCGAATACCGGCAAGCAGAATAGCCAGGTTGGAGACAATGTAAATGCAAAGAATTCCAAAGTTTCTCCAGCGGTGAGCATAGTCCATGTTCAAACCGTGGAAAAACTCGTCGCCAACCTTATACAGGCAGTATTCACAGTTGGTAGTCGCGTTGGGGTTGTTGATGTATCCAGTGGCATACTTCAAAAACTCCGAAGCATACTGGCCACACGTCTGACCATCAGGTGCAGGGAAGACGGCAAATTCCTCGGGTTTGCAGCGGACAGGAACATCGTGCAGCTGGGTGGTGACAAGACCCTCAATGACGTAGTGGTAAGGGTCGATCCAGTACAGCCACGAACGCCAGAATGCGGGCATCTCGTTGTATGGCATCATGACACCGCAGAACAGGTTGAGCGACGAGAAGATGAAGGGATTCAGAAGCGCGGCCACCTGAGTCGAGGGAGTCCAGGCAGCAATCGCTTGACCGAGTGTGATGGCGAAGATAGCGAAGAAAATGAGCGTCAGCCACGTGTAGAATGTCAACACAGAGTCTGTGGAGAAACCCACAGTCCAGTAGAAGGCAAGGAAGAAGACTGTCGTGGAGAATATGATGTACGGGATTTCAATCAGAATGATGGAGATGGCAAACGGTTTCCAGCCATAGTATTTGCCAGCCAGTTCGCGGTAGAACCATTGACGTTCAGTGTGGAAGCGAGGCTGGACCATGTTGACCAAGAGAGCAGCCATAACCATGATCTGGAAGATGACAAACACACGCGACTGGAGATCAATCTTGGAATCGCCGAGCTTGTAGAACGAGAAACCGTTGAGCAGAGCAAAGATGAGCTGCATGAAGGTACGACCAAAGTTGTACTGTGGCAGACGCCAGTAGGTCTTGCTCATGCGCTTGAAGACATAACGGATCTGCATTTTGAGAGGCAGAGCATATTCGAGCGTCTGATCGTTGGCAGCAGCAGCCTGGGCCTCAGACTCAGACTTGCGCGTGGCACGGATATCCTCGAGAAGCTTCACTTTTTCGGGTGACTCTTCCCAGATATTGACCCAATTGAGATCCGAATGGCGAGCATTGACAACATCCAAGATGTACTCGGCAGGGTTGGCGTCGGGAGCACAGTGGGGAGCACCGTTGCGCTCAAAGTAGCTGATCAAATTTTTAGAATCGGGACCGAGTTCACCAAAGTAGACTGTGTGGCCACCCTTGGCAAGCAGAAGCAAATCGTCAAAGAATGCAAACAGCTGAGAAGAAGGCTGATGGATCGTGCAAAGAATGGCTTGACCTTGATCTGTCAGCTTGCGCATAAATCTCATGATGTTGTACGATGCTTGAGCATCCAGACCTGATGTTGGCTCGTCCAAGAACAGAAGTTTGGGTTTGGCAACAAGCTCGACACCGATCGTCAATCGCTTGCGCTCTTCCACAGAGATACCAAGACCCGATTCAGTCGTACCAACCAAAGCATCGGCAATATCCTCCATCTCGAGGATCTTGATGATCTCCTCAACATAGGCGTTCTTCTCCTCCTCTGGCACGTCGGCTGGCTGGCGAAGATAAGCAGAGAAGCGAAGAGCCTCGCGAACGGTACACTCTGGAACATGGACATCGAGCTGTTCACAGTAGCCAGTGGTACGTTGGAAATCACGACGAAGAGGGAGACCATCGACTTCGATTTGACCTGTAATCCTGCCGATATTCTTGCGCTGAGCGAGCACATCCAACAAGGTTGTCTTACCAGCACCTGAGGAACCCATAAGGGCCGTCATAGTGCCTGGCTTGACAAGACCAGCGACCTTGTTCAAAAGCTGCTTTTCACCCGAAGGATCGGCCTTGTATGGGACAACATAATCGACATTCTCCCAAGCGAACACAGAGCCTTTAGCCATATCCTTGACTTCAAAAGCAGAAGAGTCCTTGGAGGCAATACCTGCGGCTTTAGAGTTCATGATCGTCGAGGTCGAGTTGTTGTTGGCGGCTTCCTCATCCTGGGCGTTCTTCTCAACGATAACGGCACCCCTCTTGTAGACATTGGTCGAAAAGCCACCCTTACCAAACTCCTTGGTCTCCATAGCCCAGCAGGTCACGGCAACAAAGAAGAGCCAGAAAAGGAAGACGGCAAGGATATCATACCACATCTCAGAAGTCTTGTAGCGGTAGGCAGCATACAGGTAGTCAGAACCATCAACAAAGGGCTTGCCAGCTGTGGAACCATCGAGACCGCACACCTGGTAGTTGATGTTCGTGTAACTAGGTCCAGAGGGAACCATTGTATGGCCTGAACAATCGAAGATCAAGCCCTTCATCTCGTTCGAGATAAGTGCCTTGTAAGCGTAAGCCAAAGGATTAATCCAGAAGATCCAGATAAACCAAGGATGCATCGATTGGTAAGGAATCATATAACCAGAGTACAGAATCAAGGCAAGCAGAATAAGACCAGAGTTGCGAGAAGCAGCATCGAACGTAGCAGAGACGGCGGCCCACATGCGGAAGAAAGCGGTCATGCAGAGAGCGGTGATACCCAGGATAAGACAGAAGAGGAAGAACTTGCCAGCTTCAAGCTGTAGGCCTGCCATAAAGTACAAAACCACAGCGAAAAGGATGATCTGGAGAATAACCAATGGCAAGTCGGTGACAATTTGGGCGATAGCAAAGGCAGAAGGACGATACATGGCAAACTTTTTGTGCTTGTACAGGATAGGGCGACCTTGTAAAGCTTGAGGAAGTTCGGCTTGAGAGATCAGGGCGTTGAAAAGCAAGGCAAAGAACAAGACACCTCCACGGGTGAAGGTACCACTACCGTCGACAGGCAACTTCAAGAAGACTGTACCAACAACAATAGCCTTAATGACGTTTGAGGCATAACGAGAGACCAACGAAACATAGTCGCCCTTCACAAGCTGCACTTGACGAATGGTCAGAGTCTTGACTTGGCTGGCAAAGCTGACAGTGTAAGGATTCTTCACCGAGACGTGCTTCTGCTTGACCTGCTTCGTGGCAGCCTTGAAGTAATCCTTGGGGTGAGTGTCACCGACCTGGGATTGGTACTCACGGCGCTGAATCTCTTGGAGAGTGTAAATGTCAGAACGCTTGTAAGCGTCCTCAAACTCCTTGGGGGTACGAGGAACACGGCCTTCGAAGCCAGGGCGGGGCTTGCGCTCATTAGGATCAGTGCAGGCAGTCAAGAAATCAGCTGTAGTCTGACGAGGAGGGCACTCGAAACCAAGGTCAATGAAGTACTGACGGGCTTGGTTAGCTGGGCCAAAGTAGATGCACCGACCATCGTACAGCAGTAAGACTTTGTCAAAGAGGTCATAAATATTCTCGGACTATGTGATAGAACCAAAAAAAAATCGATATTTTAGAAATGAACATTATTTTCCCGTTACAACTCGTCGAGAAAACATATAGTACGCGATAAAATCCACTTACAGCTTGGTAGATGGAGACCATGGTAGCCTTCTTCAGCAGATTGGTCTGAACGCGAAGAGACTTGACATAGTCAAGAGCAGATGAGGCATCAAGACCACGGGTTGAACCATCCCACATGTTAACACTGGAGCGAGTGGCCATCTGCTCAGCAATCGAGAGACGCTTACGCTCACCGCCAGAGATACCACGAATGAAAGCGTTGCCAACCATGGTTTCGATCTGCTTGGTAAGGCCATACATCTTGGTAAGCACTTCCAAGAACTCTTGGACAAAGTCCTTGCGGTCATTGTGCTCGGGCAGACGTGTTCCAGGGGTCTTGGTGCGCAAAGCAGCCTCAAGGGTCTCACGGACTGTAAGCGTGGGGTAATGGAAGTCATCTAAGTGTAACACAAAACAGAAAAAAGTTAAATTTCTATTCAACATGTGGTATGATATCATTAACAACTGGGGTTATTGACATGCAATGTTTGAATGCTTACCTTCTTGGTTGTACAAGACTTCACCACGATGATGCTTGGCCATCTCCTCGGCAGAGAGAGAGCCATAGGTTACATCGCCAGTAACCTGCTTGTAGTTCTTGCGATCGTTAGCAAGCACACGCAGGAGAGTGGAACATCCAGCTCCAGGACGGCCGAGAACAAGAATCATCTCACCATCACGACAGAAGCCGTTCATGGGGTGGATGATGGTGCGAGTGATGGTTCTGGGTTGCTTGGCGCTCTTGGAGAAAGCCTTCTTAGCCCAGAAGTAGGGATTGATGAGGTTGGACAAGCCAATGAAAGGATCTGCGAAGGTGGAGATGAACTGTGCTCCTAAACCTTCGCCTTTAACTTCCAGGTCCTCCCAAACGACACCAAGGTTTCGGCGCTTAATGCCAGCCTCTTCAGAGCGAGGAAGGACATCTTGGAGGTATGAGGTCAGATCAAAGTCACCTCCGTCTTCCTTGGTCTTCTCACCAGTCATGGTGCGGTAGAGAGAGGAACGCTTGGTGAGCTGTCGCTCAAGCTTCTTAAAGTCTCTCTGAGCACTCATAACATTGACATTCGAAGGGCCTTCACCCCATCGGCCACTGACAGCGTCTTGGTAGGTACCCGTTTCGGACTTTTCATCCGAGTCGTCGTCATCGTCATCGTCGAATTCCGCTTGATCTTCGAGATACTCAGCCTTCTCTCCGCTGTTGACATTAATAACCGTGTCGCGAGGTTGTGTGGCGGAAGCATTTCGCAAAATCCCAGGGCGTCGCTGTGGCTCTGGCTTGCCCGAGCCCAGCTCACTTGGGTTCGACATGTTGATGTTGGTAGTAGTAGAGAGTGGGGAGTGGAGTTTGGTGTGGTAGGGACAAGGGTGATCGTTGGATGGTGATGGATGATCTATAGTCTGTGCGTTGCTGTGTGGAACAATGGATGATTATGAGAAAACAAACAATTGAAGAGGGGTATTATTGGCTTGAGCTGTGGAGAGCGCAAACGATATTAGAGAAATGTATGTGGAGGATGGTGGAGGGGAAGAAATGCAAAAAAGGGGGTATTAAAATACAAGGAGATTACACAACAGCAAACGACAATGCCGAAGAGGAAGGGGGAAAGAAAACGGATGGAGCAAGTTTGCAAGAGCAGGAGGAGCACCATAGTTTAAATATTTTTTTCGCCACTAGCTTTCTCGGGCCATTTGGTTCCGGGGCTGCATGCCATAGAGAGGGCGGACAAGGAGAGATAGGGCTATCTGAGGGACAAAAGGGTGGAAAAAGGTGAAACCGTCCTCGCTGCTAAGTGGTCAAGGGTAAATCTCCTTCCGTCCAAGTCACATCAGCCACCCCTTCTCCCCTGTTTTCCAGTGGCTGATCTGATCGCCCTCGCGCCCATTCCCAAGGGGCATGAGCCCTTGTCTCCTCCTCCCCTGTGTCTCTTTAATTTCAGATCTCCACTTCACGGACGCATGGGGCCGTACGCAGTCCATTCGCTTCTTGTTATTGTTCGCAAGATACAATTCCAAAGAGTCAGTGTATCCACTTTCATTCCTCTTGCTCTGAGCACCTTGTATCTCCCATGTTTTTATAATATATTTCCATTATATAAAAAAACAAAAATGAGGAATTTCTAAGATTACGATCACTTCTGCTATGTTGTCTTCTTTATTTAAACAAAGTCCGCATTCAAAGCCATGCCGCAAACAGGTTTAAGACTCGTCAGCCTAAAGCGGTTGGCGTACTATTGACTGTGCACGTACGCTTAATAATGTTAATCGTCAAGTCCTGGCAAAAAGAACACGCAGGTCCTTGATTGCCCTGTTACGAGCACGATATTTTCTTGTTCCAAAAGACGGTACGCCATACTCACCCCACAACCCCTCCTCCAATATTTTTGATTGACGCATCTGAGCAGCCCAGAGCGGGGCAAGTATACTCATAATCCGGTATACTCCCGTTCTTCCCACCCTCTCTCACTACTATACGTCTGCGCATAGTATAGTCTCGCCCAAAACCTGTCGCTAATAACATTCTTGTGTTTGCCTTTATTATTTCTCAATAAGAACTATATTTCCTATCTCTATCCACTATATTTATACTTTTGTTCACGTTTTTTCCTTCCTTTCTTCCTTGAGGTTCACCCGTGTTGCCGAGCATGCCCAGGAACTCAAGACTGCTAAATTGCGTGATGGAAATACAGCCTCGTGGGGATTGTGAGTTAATGGGAGAAAAAAATATATAATTGCATGAAATGAATAGATTTCTATACCGCATACTTTCATTGCATGCTGGAAGACATTAGTTGGAGTATGGCGAACCTGGCCTTGATCAACCTTCCCTCCCACGAAGCTGGGAGAACATTTCGCCTATCAGTTTCCAAAATGAACGTTGAATTATTTTCAACAGCCGCAGTTACCTGTTCTCTGCGATCCTCCCCCCCACCCTCTCCATACCCACTCTGAACTCCCCTTTTATATGTACTTAAGAATGTACCAAATTATGTCGTTATTTCTTGTTTATTTGAGGGAAGCTGGAAGAAAATGGAAGAAGATCTCCTTGTGGACACTATGGAACTTGTGAGCTGAAGATAAACCGGATAGCATTTCCCCATATAGAAAGCAATTTTTTTTTTTTTTTTAGTTTGGGTTGCAAGTTGTCTATATACATGGAAAAATCATTTGCCAGCCAGAAGAATGCTCCTTCCTCCCCTTCCTCTCACACCACGTAGTTCCTTGTTGTTGCTTACAGACACAGCTGTTGTGATGGTGCGTGCACTGCACCGAGCTGACTGGTTTTTTTATGTCCATTTAGCATTGTACCCGTCTTCGCTCTTCTTAGGTAAAGATGACTTTTGTTTTGGATGACGTACAATCTGAAACCAGGAACATGTTTCTCTCATCTCTGACAATGATGTGTGAACGAGCCACATCCGCAGCGCTCCCCCCTCCCTTTCTGAAAATATCCATGGTAGAGTCAAAAAAAAAAATCACGGCTCGTTCTACATTGGTCGGAGAAAGAATGTATTCCAGGTTTGTAGCACCAAATGCGTTGAAGTAGTATTTGGAGGATCAACGAGCTCGTTACCGTTGCGAATGCCCAAACTTTTGAAACGTGTAATGAGGACTCACTGAATTTTTCATTGATTCCTGCTCTATCTCCAAACGGTATGTGGGGATGATAATTAAATCCTTCACAGTCTGATTCTTTTTAATTATACATTCTCCTCTTTGCAGCTTGCTAGAGAGGGTTGACGGTAACATTCCCTATCACATTCCAACAACCAAGACTCAGAAAATACTACCAAGTGTACTAAATCAAATATCGCATCCAACGTGTTTATTTCTCCGTAAACGAGCTTCCTTTTAATACCTGATGCCACCGTCTTTCCACACTGTAGTTTCCAAAAACAAAGTTACGTTTGGCACCCATCTAGTCGGTATCAGGCAAGTCCTATTTGGAGCTTTTTAGAGACTTCACGTAACCGAGCAAGCTCCTCGCGTACAACCTGAGCCTGAGCTACTTTTTTTTTTTTTTTTTTTTACAGACCCTCAAAGCTCTGCTTTGTATGGCTGTCGTGTACACGACGTGTACATGGGTACATTCTAAGAATGTAGAAATGAACGAGGTTCATTTCCTCATTCAGAAGAGGTACCTGTCATGACTGCTCCTTTTCAAGACCGACGCGCCGCGTAGACCAAGCCTCAACTCCGAGCAAGGCGCCGCCGACAAGTCTAGACCGGATACATAGGTATAAAAGTAGCTACAACACTCTAACAGATACCTTAGTCTGTTAATAAACTATTATCCTGTCTACTCTTGTTCCCCAACTATCTTCCTAGTCTGTCCTTGACATTAACAGACTCACACCCACCTTGCCCTTCACCATGAATCCATCCAATCCCCAAGACCCTACCCAGGGCCTCTTTACCTTTAACGCCCTCCTCGAGCAAGCCCGCCAGAACAGCTTAGACCCGGCCAACTTCGTACACCATGTACAGACCGCATTCGAATCGCTCCAACAGCAGTTGAACTCACTGCAGCAGGAGCTTGCCGCCGCCCAAGCTAGCCAAGCAGGCAATTCCCCGGATCAGCTACGCAGTCTTGTCCAGACCCTTGCCGAGCGCCTCCAAGAATCCGCCCAGATGAACCAGAGTGTCCACAGTAACATGCAGCGCCTTATGGATACAATTAGCAAGAAGCCCAGCCCTAGCCTCCGGTCCCCCAGCCCATTGACCCCCAAGTTCAAAGGAGACTCTTCTGAGATGAGTGTCGCTGACTTCAAAGCGAGATTGACGAGCGCCTTTGCACGCTACCCTGAAGCCTTCGTCTATGATTCGGAGAAAATTCATTTCGCTCTCCAGTCAATGGAGGGTGCCCCCTTCAAGTTGTTTACCCCCTACGTGAACGGAGAAGCCGAGGATACCGATGGTATGCTCGAAGATTACCCCTCTTTCCTCAACGCCCTCGACAGCTACTTTGGGGACCAACTCGAGGTAGAGGACGCAGAAGAGAAGATTGACCAACTCCGTCAGCATGGTAAGACCATGCTCCAATACATCACTGAATTCAAGGTCCTCCAGTCCAAGCTCCGATGGAACGAGGCAGCTCTTGTCTCGCGCTTCAAAAACGGTCTCTCGCGCGAGGTTAAGGCCGCGATGTTACCCTACTGGCACACTCTCCGCAATCTCAAGGATCTCCAAGCCAAGGCTACTATTGTGTACTCGAATCTCAACCGGTTCCCTTCCAAGTCCACTAGCCACCTGCAACGCAGAGCTAATCCCG